>SDVV010002320.1:0-23298 GCA_016164225.1 Gammarus roeselii | reverse complement strand
TATCCCTACTTCATTTTACTGGTTCCCATCAGAGTTGTACTAACAATTATTCCTGATATTAGCAGAAACTTTGTTCTACTGGTGTCCCTGGGTTGTTCTGTACGATAGGTGAACCGTTTTGGTCGAACCGCAAATATTGTTTTGTTTTTAATGACGAGAACAGCGTACTCAATGACGTTGTGTCAGGTGGTCTTGAGCTCAATTGTCTTCGCCGGCTTCTGTTTGTTATCTGCACTCATGATATGTTCTCTATTCAGAAGAATCATATGATTGGTTTCGAGGATGATTCCATCTTGAAGGCGATAGAAGCAATCGGGGGTATCTACAAATATTTTATGTACGGTTGTTCAGCTTAGGAAAAAGATTTCAATGCTAGCTTGACCAAGAAAATAAATCTTTCCTGGTTTTTAAACTGTTGGTAGCCGACTTACAGTATTTACCTGAATGATGACTTGCCGCCATTCCTCCCCTGGGAAAACCTTGGTTGGACAGTTTGCGCTCAACTGACATTTGTGTGACATCTCATAATGCTAGCCAAGTCTGTTTTAAAGAGGATAGGTATCATGGAGTTTTTCGGTTCGGGAATTCTTTCGCATTTTTTTTAGGTATGTGATGCATTTGCTGGAGTATTACTAACCTCTATGTTGTTCATTTTCTGAGTCACGCTGGTGGCTCCTTGATCACGTAATTCAGGTCCTGTTATAGAAAACCTACCAACAATACCGTGGGGGGACTATTTTAAATAATCTGGGATTTTATCAGTGGAAAAACTTTACCCGTAACCTAGATTCGGCCACGCACATCGTCAATACGGGTCCAGAACGCTGGTTATTCAGTCATCACACAACAATAAATGTGATTCAAGTATTCCTTGGTATTCTACTGATTTAGGTTAGATTACCAACTTCCAATCCTATCACAAGTTCAGCACATTATCATTTCGTTTGATGTTGCCTTCCAAAAAAATAACGTTTGTAGGTTTAAAGGTAAATAAATCTCCCAACGAAAAGTTTTCCAAAGATTTTGTTTTTGTATTCTCTCTAACATAAAAAGTACTACAATGGTGCTGTGACAGTGATAACAGAAAAAATGGAAATCTAGTTTTAACCTGAATAATACCCATGGAATCTTGAAGCAAATATTTTATTGTGAAGGATGGCTGAGTAGTGTATCCTTGTGATTTGTGTCATCGTCAGAGTCTCGTCGTCCTGTAACTAGTATAAAACATATCCACGCGATGTGGAGTAGCATTCTTTATAGGGCAAGTAATTGGGACGATCAGTCTCTGCTCGGAATCAGCTTCGTGATGTTTCGTGCAGGTGTTTGCCCATGATGATCTTCGGTGTCGATGGGAGGCCACGTCCCAAAGCGGGCGTTGATTGAAGCCGCTCTACAGCAATGTCTAACATCTCCACTCAATTTGGAGAGGGTTCGAGGGCAAAAGTTGTTAGCCGCTCAAAGTCCTTCGTCAACTTGTCATTTGGAATCATAATGTGACTTCAAAAAAAAACTCTTTGACTGATCAGACGCTTCGAAGCTTTACGATGGGGGATCGAAAAAACATTTGATATAACGTAGATCAAACGAAATTATGTAAAATTTTAAATATTAGAACTATTGAACCCACTGTTGTGTGATGAAACTATACAACTTAAAAACATTAATTATATTACATGTTATTCTGGAATATCCCTTGCCATTCAATAGAAAAGAAACGTTGACACTTATTGAAGATTATGTTGTCATAACGTATAAAATAATCATATACTATAGCTGGTGAACCGATCTTAGTGATCAATTTTGTTCAATTTTTTTGCAAATCAATTGAGAGTAATTTGCCAAGCTTCATTTCCCTCCCACTGCAATTTTAAATTTTATTTCTGACTCATCAGCGTCCTCAGTAACAGTTGACAATGTTATGAGGGACAGGCGCATGTGTTTTCCTACCAGTGACCAATTATATAATCATGAGAAAACTTATTTGTTCGTTGTTCGGTAGATGCTGAACACGTTGATACGGTATTATACATAAATAAACTATGTCGCTAGTATCTTGGGTTTAGGTTTAGTGCAGCCTAAATCAAGCTGCGTTCATTTCAGTCTTCTCCCATCAAAGTGGTATACCTCTCTACGCATAATCTGTTTGATGTTCAGTCCACTTCCGGTGTGTGCATTATAGGCAAGAGCAGCTATGCTCAAACTTATCCTGATTGATTTCAACGTACTTTCAAAACTAAATTCTTAATTTTAAAATAAATTTTGACTTTACACAATTTTATTATACTGTTGGAGGCCTTTAATTAACATTATTCTCGCTTAAGCTGAATAATGTTAATTAAAGGCCTCCAACAGCATAATAAAAGAGAAAGCAGTAACTGCACTCTCAAATTAGATAGCATGAATAACTGTATCTCAAATACTAGATAAGACTGTTGAATGTAAAACTATTTTATGGGTGCAATTTTGTATACAATTTTATCATCACGGTACGCAGTACGCCTCAGCTCTGAGAAACAATACGCCTCAGTTCTGATTTCGTTAGCAGGTGGGAGCTCGGTAGTCATAGCTACTGTTAGCAGGAGGAAGCTCGGCACTCATAGCTACTGGTAGCCGGTGGGAGCGCGGCACTCATAGCTACTGTTAGCCGGTGGGAGGGTGGCACACAAAGTTTATTGGAGCTGGAAGACTTTTTATCTTTTACGTTCGCTTATCGGCCGGCAAACTTCTCATGTGTCAGCTTATCAGCTGATCTCTTTGGTTGTCATGGTGTTGTGTTTGGCTCCCACCCTTGGGATATTTTGAAGACGGATTCGAAATATGTTTTATGTGAGTCCCTCAACCGTCGTTTGAACCTAAATTGTCAGCAATCCGATCTAAAAAAATCTACAAATCAGAGCTAATTTTTTTCATGAAACATAGTAAACAACGATGGGAACTAGCAAATTAATCGAACCCTTGTTGGTATGACACTTCCACAACACGGAAAACCAAATTGAGTTTTATCGTATAACAAAGGGACTGCACATCAAAGAAAGATAGTAACGTTTAGGGTTCATGTTCTGTATAGACTCTGGTGTATGATTTTATTTGTCAAGTAAATCTGATATAAACCACGATAATGAAACGCGACACTGATATTTTTCCTCCTATATGTACAGCTGTTTATGTGTTATTAGGAACGTCTCATAGCTTTGTTTACTCTAATCTCTTCGGTAACTATACGTGACAGCAAGGACTGGTCCATTTACACCTGTACCAACCCGGCAGAGCTGCCATGTTCAGTTTAACCCACAACTGCGCCAGAACGGGGTATCGAGATTTAAATATGGATTTGTTGAATTTTTCATGCATTGAAGGGGTTTTTCAAGTTGTCATTTTGACGGTCAAAATCGTTAGTTGAAGAGAATAAAGCGGCATTGACATATCGTATCTGCACTGATGAAATACCAGCGAGGGGCAGTCAGGGACGAAAGCAAGATCACGTATAAATGTAGAGGTTGTATTACTAACATGAGGCCTAATACGTGAGGCCAGTAACAGCGACCTAGTGAGTTCGAGCACCGGTGTAGGTGTAGTGAATAAAACCTTGCTCTGTATTTTAGGTTATCCTTCTCCAGGTCTTTTTGCTTAAACGATCTCGTTAGAAAGTCGTAAATGAAATTCGTTGGTCATGTTGTCCGATCTACTCAGTGAAGGATATTCACAGGACCGTGATGATGTAGTGTCTATGATGTGAGTTTTTTCCTACACATTTTTGCCCACCTAAACGCTATGCAATACTTAGTCAGAAGGCCATTTCAGAGGCGGCTCTCGACCGACAAAGAAATTATATCAGAATTAAACATTTTTTTATCTTCCAGGCTAATTCTCCGGTTGAAACCGTTCCTGAACAGATGGTGTTGCAGATATAGTGTATTTGACCAAGGTGGCAGACTTAAAAGGTGATGTGGTATGATAATGCCATGGCGCCGACTCTAATCACATCAGGAACGGTGGAGAACTAACAATACAAACTGCTCCATCATCATTCAATTGGGATTAAAATTTCGTAATGTGCCTAAATAAAAGCATATGTTATTACCGATCTCTATTATAAAAAATATTTCAGCATAAAGTAGGAAGATAAACATGTTCCATGATTGACTGAATAATCAGTTCATCATGCGTTCAAATGAGCGGGTGCACGGGTTATCCCTCTATTGTCGGACATCCAAGGTTGTGGGACTTCCAAAGTTATCGGACATCCAATGTTGTCAGCTATTCGGAGTTCTCGGACGTGAGGGACTGAAAACCCAATAAAGTTTCATCTGCCATCGGATCAAAGGGTAAACTTTGCCATAACATGCATCGTCACATGTTTTGAAATATTTAAAACTTTTTGTTTAGTTTGGCGATCTTTCGAGCGCAAAAGTGAATGGAAGTCGTACGTGTAAAAACTTAGAAGGAAACATCCTTCATGTGATTGTAGACGTATTTTTTTTCGTTGCATTGTTCTACGTCATTGATGGACAAACCAAATAAGTGTTGTTCTATAGTGGTCACCGACAATACAGGGCAGCCTCCTTCTACTTTAATTATACAATTAACACGTGGTATGACTTAATGCAATTTGAAGTCGTGATGCTATTTAATTTGACAATGTTGACAACATATAATTCCCGAAGCACTGGAAAAGATCATATCCACAACATAAGAATGAATTAACATAATTACGAACATTTTCGATTTCTCGTTAGTATTTTAGGCAGTAAATTGTTTACAACATGTTCGATGAAAGGATCTAAAAGAGAAATACCCGCATACCCAACAGTATGTCTAATACTAGGCAGTCAGGGAAGGTTCACTATTTTTATTGTACAGACAACAATGAATAATATTGCCGTAGTATTTTTACCTTTGAATAAAACAAAACATTTTGGAAATGATTTATGTGTGCTCATCTCTCCATCGTTATACTTTGTAACACAACTAGTTTTCAGATGTTTTTTATAAGAGTTTCTTCAATGCAATGCATATCAATCACACAATTATTTATTCAATGACCGGTGAACTTCGATTATTTTAAAACAATTTATCGTTTCGCATGATTTTCCATCGCTATCTTGCATTTTATGGAGAACAACCTGAATCGGCAGGAAAAACCTCCGAGCAACCTTGGTCCGACTGCAAGAACCGTCCGTCTGTCGTGGGGTTCGACAGTTAGAACTGAGTAACGATCACGTACTAGGCCTGAAATGTCCGAAAACAAGGGAAATGGTGAAATTAAATTGAGCTGTTACATGAACAGTTTACAAAGTAAGGCACGAAAATAGGTAAATTAGTAGACATTTCTTTCGCCTGACATGACATGACAACCAGCAAAAAAATGTGTTGTTCATGTTATTGTATCATCTACTGCGAAAGCAATTCGTCCTAGATATGCTAAGCCGTCTCCCGGGGAAAACGGCATGCTGTTTCATCATTATTCCACTGTTTTGAAAGAGCGCTGCGTACTTAGGTGTTCTAAACATGAAAAATTCTAAATTTGTATGTATCAGTCAAATATTTTTCTGCATGTTCTGCAAAAAGAGGATATGCGGAGAAAGTGGAGAAATATGCAGAATAAAACCATACTTTCGTTTGTTTGTCCGGTTGGAATGGAGCAGGAGACTGGGAATTTAGTGGTGCAATCAGAAATTGATTATCAAAAATATTTCGTTTCATTTTTGTAGACAATGCGAATCTGATTCCATATAAGGATAAATTGCGTAATGTATAATAAAAAAGGATTGAATTTCATTACTTCATCAGGAACAGTTTGGGATTTTATTTACAAAATAGGGTTCTTTTTTCAGATTTTCGTATTGAAATTCAACAATCCATACAATGACACGTTCTATTCGAAATTTTTGTCTCTTAAAAAAAATTAGTGTATAATTTACCTGGAAGTTATTCAGTTCCTTCCGATATTTATAGATCCAGATACAGACACTAGGCCGCATCCCCCAGAAAGGAGAATGGCCGACGGCAAGGCGCACCTTACACCCTCATACGCTCACACTCACACAACTTAGCTTTTTTGTGCTAAAGGGTCCGGCCGGTACATTCTCAACATACACGACAATTTTCACTGGTTTACCCCGCCGCGTCATAATGGCCGAGCCCCTCCCCCCCCCCCCCACGACCATTCCGACAGCGGGATGCCAAGGGCGGGAAACCACATCAGAGCAGCGTCAAAATCAACCATTCTCCACTTTCGCCACCTCCACATTCATGTCTCTCCTTCCTAACGCCTGCCTCACACCATCCATCCACCCAAATTTCGGTCTACCTCTAGACCTGCGACCACTCGCCTCCTCATCCATCACCCTTTTCACCAATCTCCCTTCATCCATCCTCTCCATGTGTCCGAACCATCCCAGAACACGCGAATCCACTCTATCCTCCAACTTCTTCACCATCCCTGTTCTGATTCGAACCACATCGTTGGTGTTCCGGTCTCTCAGCGTTACTCCAGTCATGCTCCTCAAAGATTTAATCTCGAAAACATTCAACTTTCTTCTCTCCTCTGCTCTCACCCTCCAAGTCTCAGCTCCGTAGAGCACAGTTGGGAAAACAACACCCTCATACAGCCCTCTCTCTGCTTCCATCCCCAACGTCCTACAGCTCATTGAACGCTTTAATGGACCAAACACTTTACACTCCTCCTTCACTCGCGCCTTCACTTCAGTTTCCACTAGTTCAGTCATCTCCAAATGAGAGCACAGATACTTAAAACACTGAACTTCCTCCAGGAGCTCTCCATTTAGGGGGACACTAATTTTGCTCGCATCGACAGTCCTCGAGCATCTCATTTCTTTACTCTTACCCACGTTCACTCGAAGCTTCCTCCTTTCACACACTATACCAAACTCAGACACTAGCCTACATAGCTTCTCCTCTGAATCCGTAACCAGGGCCGTATCATTAGCAAATAGCTACTGGCTCAACTGCCAACTCCGACCATTCGCTTCCAACAGTTCCAAGCCACGACCCAGCTCACTCGCGTTCACCTCCCTGACCTCTCCATCCATATAGAGGTTGAACAGCCAAGGAGACATCACGCAGCCTTGTCTCGGTCCCACTTTCACTGTCAACCAATCACTCATTTTGCTTCCCACTCTGGCACATTCTCGGCTGCCAACATAGAAACTCTGCACAGCTTTCAACAGATGTCCGCCTACTCCATACAAACGCAACACCCTCCACAGCGCTTCCCTGTCAATCCTGTTGTATGCCTTTTCCAGATCCATGCCCAGAACGCATCCTTTCCTTAGGCAAGGTACTTCTCACAGACCTGTCTCACTGCAAAAATCTGATCGGCACACCCTCTACCACTCCTAAAACCACATTGTTCCTCTCCAATTACGCAGTCCGTACTGTCTCTAATCCATTTGATCAGCGTTCTCCCGTACAACTAATCTGCGAGGGCGTACGTTTTGATTTTCGCAGCTCGTATTCGACCTTAAGTCAGCGTCTCCACGACAAAACAAGAGATTATCCGACAGGAGATTCGAATTCCTTGAACAGAAATCATATAACACAAATTTGACCTAAATAAATAATATTAAATAAAATCCTGTTTTTTCACAAGCTATAGCCAAAATGTGCTCACAATCAAGGCGAGGGTTCGACAATCGTTCGATTTTTCTATGTGCATCAATAATCCATCACCATAAACTCAATGACTAACTGATCATTCGAATTCCGTGAATCTGACGTTTGATGAAATTTCAATTAACGACTCGATGGACTCTTCTTGTTTAATTTGAATCCTACAGATTCTCTTTGCCAGGCTGATTAGTTTCCCGGAATCGCTTAGTTTTCAGTGGTCTTCTAACAGTTAACAGAATTGAAAAAGAAAATGTTATCATTTCTCATCAAGTTTGTGTTACGAACATTTGTAAACAATGCTATAAATATTTTTATATGTATATTCGTGTTTATTTAATAATTTCCAAAAATGTCATCAAAGTATACGGACACTCCTGATTGATGTCCTATTTTATGTGATCCGATCCGTCTCAGTCACCACTAGGCTCATGAGGAGTGCAGATGAGAGGGAACAGATGGTCATAAGGTTTCTGATGAGCCTAGAATAGCCAATTAAAATCAAATCAAACTGTTAATAAAATCACTATCATAATGAGACTTTCGACTCTATAATGCAGGAGCTTCTCAAGCTTCAAATGGCAAAATTTTGATGAACTCTTGCCTTATATCGTCGACTGTCTCATTATAACAGTGATTTTGTTAACAGTATCATTCAATTTTACTGAGTAAGGTCGAATAACATTAGCTTTTCAGAAACGCATCTCCTATAACGTACCTACTTGGCAGGACACGCTGACAAAACCTTTGACTTCCAATTGCAGTTTTTGTAATCATTGAGCCACTACATAACTCAATAATAATGCTTTCCCTCCCATAACATTATACGTTTATTACACCATATAAATACAAATGAACAATAACATTTAAAATCTGCTTCAACCTTCTTAAGTTACATGAAATCGTTTTCAAAATGTGCAACGCACATTTTGACATTCGAAAAAGATTGATTCAACATATTTTTTCCTGAATCCGAAATTTAAACTTGCGTGCCAGCTCCTCGCCCCGCTGATAAATAATGCCTTCTCCTCGTCTAAAAAGAGACGAACTCTCTGTTAGAGAGTTAATCTCTATCTAAGACTGCCTTCCCATGTGTATCTGATGCGATAAGTGTTTGTAATCAAGTGAGCCTCTATCTAGGCTCATCGGAATACTCATGAGCCTCGGTCCCCTCTCATCTGCTCGTCTCGTGAGCCTAGGTCTAGGTTCGTCTGGTGCTGTGTGAGACCATCTAGGCTCGTTTAGTGCCTCATGAGCCGGCTTCAGGCTCGTATGGAGCCTCGTATTCCTCTGTCAGAGATAACAATGCTGGTTTTCCAGACGAGGCGATCAACAATGCATTAGCCGAGGTGACACGATTATAAATTAGCCTTATTGTATGAAGGGATCCGTTCTACTTGGTCCAATGTCCATTTTAAATATTCGTTGTCATCTTAATTCAATCCACCCTAGTTATTTGTTTTAAAAGTATACTTATTGCTCAGTAAATATCAATTCAATCATTTTATAACGTACACTGTCATAAATCAATTAGGCTGAGACCAATTTTGAGGTATTGAACAGAATTGAGGGACTTGTGCAATATGCAATTATTAATATTGTATAGGTTCATGCAAATGAAAAGGTAGGATGTGTATTTGCATGTGATTCTCCAGAACCAAGACTCCATACATCGCTGCCCCGCTATGTTGTGGAAGGGAAATTCATTTATTCTCCGCTCGGGGCGGGGAACTCCTGCCGTCCGTCAGTCTGAGTTTGAGCCTTGCGATGGAGGGGGTTATACAACATGAATGACACTGAAGGTAGTTCAAACTTCCTACAGCGGAATAAAATAGAGACAAACTACTCGCTTTGGTGAGAGTCCAAGCATGACAGTTAATCTATAACGTGCCTGTATGCGGTAGATAAAATACGCGGCCTCATTCGGCTTTGAAACGTGTATCACGAACAGGCTTTCACTTAAGATACAGGAAATTAAATGCTAGATATAAACTCTAGGCGTCAACGGTGCCCTGCTTATGTGCATAGGCTGACCCTCATATACAGTGGACGACCACTCCACATTGATCGATTACTTATTCCAGGATTATCACCAGAAGTTGAGTATTATCGACAAATATCAACCTGAATGCATGGTTACCGCATAAATAATGCAGTCATATAAACCCTGAAATTAGTATCTGATTCCCGAAGAAAATTTGAGACTAATAAAAGGTTGTTCTTTTAATTTTTAGGTGACATTTCAAGTGTGACTCATCAGCAAATATACTGAGGGCCATCTCTGATTGTTTTTTTTTTAAGATTTTCCCCCAAAGTCATTTAATATGTCAATAAACGTCTATTTCGAAAACACCCAGACAACGTATTTACTACCATCCCTTATCCCAAAAATGATTTTGTATGCTTCTGGATATTCGTAATATCACTGTTCAATCAAATTCAAGAGAAGAAAAGGGTTCAGATCCATTTGTATTTGAATACGGTTTTAGTCACGCTACACTAAGCCAAACAAAGTGCACGCTAGTTCAACATTTCCAAATGATAGCATTAAATTTGGGAATAAATCTCTTACATGACATTGAAATCAGTTTCATTCAAATTGATGCCCAGAGAAAACGATACGCTTTTCTAAAAAAATCAAGGACTGATCGAACATCCTTCAACCTAAGTCAATCGCTTTTTCTATTTATTATGGTTTCTAACGGAAAGGGTTTGGGAAAGATCGATTATTCTGACGTAATAAATTCAACAAAATATAAATGAATTAATGTAGCCCTAATGTCTGCACTAAAAAAATAGACGATGAACTTACATCTGTTGTTCCTACTATACTCTGTCGTTTCGATACTGGATCGCATCCGAGTGTTATCATTTTATCGTGAGTTTTGCGATATTTCAAACACTCTTCGTCAAATATCCAATGCCTGCATAGGGAAGATATCACCCATATATATGTCTTTTGTGTCGTTTTTCCAAAATATTTTCAGGTTATCGTATTCAGTCCTGGAATGGCCATGAAAGGAGTCAAATGTACTGTCAACATCTATATCAGTTCCCCTGTAAATGGGATTGCCATATACAATCCTTGAATGTGACGGTGATGAATTCTGATTGGAACAAGCTAATGGGCTGCCAGCTCTATCATTATTTTCGTCTAGGATTAATAGAACTAAGCCGCCATCTCGCTATAATATCAACGCCAGACGTGGGTCTACTGTCTCAACAGGACATACTTCCCCCAAACGTAATTTTGTAAGTACAGCACCTTCCCGTCTGTGATATTTTAATCACTGGGCATTCGTTTTCAGCTCCCACTCTCCGACTGCTTCCTCAGCCCCTTCTACCTGGTATCCGATACCAGCAATCCTGAACGCAGTGCTAGATGTTGTGTCATTAGTGCCTATTACTCTGAGTTAGTTCCCGTTTAGCAAAAGTTCTCACCCTTTGGTGTTGAATAATAGTTACAATATTCGCTTCTCCTATATTCTGTAGTTTGTGTAAATTCTGATACATTGTCAACTCTATTTGTCTCCGGTTACGTCATCTGATTACTCACAAACATGTTCAAGTTCCAACTTTTGCCCCCTACGTATCACTTTTGTGTCATTTCCAACTATTTCACCGCACCGTTCAACCATCTCCACCTACGTCACCGTCACACCTCCCGTCCCATCCCTCTACCGCTCAACCAGTAGGAAAAACCCTGTTCCCATTTTATTAGGAAACTTTTCCAAAGCTTGGATGGAAATAAATGGGTCAGCCCAGCAGCTCGTAGAATTGTTTCTCGAACCTCAGTTTATAAAGGAACAAAAGCACCTTAACTGGCCAGAAAAAGTTGATATGGGTGAAGTAAAAACAAGGAATGAAACCAGGAACCTTAGGTACGGCAGGTCAACACCGGCATAATGCGGCACACCTGAGCAAGCCCAGAGAGCCACTTGATCAAGATTATATACCAAGGAATTGAGTGATGAAATTGCCCTAAGGGAGCAAAAGAGGCAGAGAGAGTAGAAGTGACAGAAGTCTGCAGAGTGATGAAATTGTCCTAAGGGAGCAAAAGAGGCAGAGAGAGTAGAAGTGACAGAAGCCTGCAGATTGCATTTGTGCGAGGGTTGAGTGTGAGGGCCAGTAAGGGCAAACTAGTATACGGCAGTTATGGTGATTTGCGGCTGGGGAAGTGATCGACGGTTATGGACAAGGTTGATGCATTAATCAAATCACCTTTGATCTTATTATTATATATCACTGTCTCCGAATTGTTCGAATAATTATGTCGCCCTCTTCCGATAATGACGAACAAAATTGTTTATGTATCTATCCCGATATATAGTAGCGAGGACATGTTTAATAACGAGTAATCACAGCGCGGCAATAGCCAATAAATAAGAAATGAATGAAAATCGGATTCGCG
The DNA here is from genome assembly GCA_016164225.1 of Gammarus roeselii. Classification (NCBI taxonomy): domain Eukaryota; kingdom Metazoa; phylum Arthropoda; class Malacostraca; order Amphipoda; family Gammaridae; genus Gammarus; species Gammarus roeselii. The sequence goes on along the minus strand of SDVV010002320.1, from coordinate 11,258 downwards.
ATCTCTTACAAAATGTCCGGTCAGCATTTCATGCCCTAATAAAAAAAAAATGCGATTGCACAGATGTTTTTTTTCAAATACCAACTTCTACGAGTTACCAATTGTCATAAATGAGCTGAATGGCCGACGACTGTTGATGTGATACTGATATGTAGGCATGGCCTTTGATAAAGGCAGAAGGAATAAATATTGATCTTATTTGGAGCAATGACCAATTAAAATCAATGTTAAACAATCGACAACATCCCCCAATATATTCATAACTACATCAACAACATCTCATGTTTCTAAACTCTTCACCTCTTGTATTATGCATCAAGACACACTGGTTCCAGAGCATATCAATTACGTCCATGCGGCGTTACGGCGTCTTTGATGTAGCCGAGATACCGGAGCAGACGAAATGAGGATTGAGGACATTAGGCTTCGACAACCGAAGGGAAGGAGACTATTTAGCGGATGGGATCAATGAATATTGGGGCAGTCCTTACCTCAGTTGACCATTACTTATATCCTATGAATGTTCCCGCGATGCTTAGAATTTCACCGATTTTCATTTGGTGTTGCATTTTGTGAAACGTTGTCAGCAATTTATTCAAACTGCAAATCTTTGTGTTTATATTTAAGGCCACATTTTGCTGTCTGTCCCGTTTTTGGATGATACCAAACACAATGTTTACTCTGGCAAGGGGTTTGTTTCTTGGTGCAGTATATTTGTTTTACTCCTAGTCTCTTCTAAACGATCTCAGTAGTTCTCCTCCTCGTGCTGAAATGCAGGGAAGCTCGCAGGCATTGGTTGATAGGTGGAGTGGCTGATATATGGGAACGGTATGCGAGACCTAGGATGAGAAGAGTTATAGCGTGAACGCGTGAACGACAAAAAATCGTTTTCAAAGAGTACTTCATAATCATCCCATGCTTTGATGTCAGGTAATGCTTTCTTGATGATGACGGAAACCTGCTGAGAACGTGTTTACGGCTCGTTGCCTCATGTCGCCTGTTGTCGATTATCTGCTTGAGGATATAATTGCAGCTTGAACCGTTATTCTTAATATCGTTTATTCGATCCCTGAGTAGCGTTTAAACGACAATCGATCTACTTGATAGAAACAGTAAGGGATTTAAATGGCTTACATCAATGAAGCGTGTTAAGATGATCAATTAATGTTCAAGGAAACAGTACAGGATGTGCTGCAAATTGAGTATCACTACTTATGCAAACACATCGACATGAAATTAAGACTGTTCTATATCAGTTGAGACCGAGGTTTGTTTGAATCAAAAGATTGTTCTATATCAATAGGACAGAAAATGATTTCATGATTTATATTACATAATTTAATTGAACACTTGCTCTTTATATCATGACTTGTTCGGAACTCACGCTAGGAAACACAAACAACACTGCTTTCATTTAACATGCATTTAGGTTAATTGAAACATCCACACCTATTTTACGGAGCATTTATAATCTTTGCTATTGAATTTCCTTTTATCCCGCCTCCATCTTTGCCGGTCACACTATCAATATACTGTGACAGTCACACCTTCCATGTGCATATGATAAGCCTCAATATCCTCTCTCGTGAGTCGTGCAAACCACTGCTGTTATCTTGCCTCTCCCCCTTTATCTTATGCTAATCCCCCTTCTCTTTCTTCCGTTCCTGCATTATTTCATTGTAATTTTAGTGGTTTCACTTTGGTGTGAACCCCACAATGAGGTCAGAAGAGGTAAATTAATAGGTCCAATGACTTCACTCTTCATATTTCACTACCTCTTCATTGAACCCAGTCACTCGTTGGTGGAACCCAGTCAATGATAGTTGATGGATTGGATAATGAAGTGAGTTAACTTCATATCATTTCCATTTTAAACCTACCAAAACATGAGTTTGTACAATATAACATGTCAATTCTAAACAGGTCTCGCCGATTAATATACCGTTACGGAAAAGGCCTGTCATAAGATCTGATTACATATGATACGTTGATATCTAAAGTTGACTTACCTGAATCATCCACAGCGCATCACGACGTTCAATTAGCTAGTGAACTCTCACTTGATTTGGGATTGCAATATGAATCTTCACACTGCGAAACAACAGTTCTTACATAACAATAAGTGGGTCGGTAAGTATTCCAACACCAACTTTTTAAGTATGCAGGAATAGCGCAGGACACTCACCTATCCGTTGCACATAATGTTCATGAATTTTCTTCCAAGCAATACCTGCGCTTGAGATCATTTTGCGTCGGACCATTTCGAGCCCGCTACTTCCGCGGTACCAACATAGTCTAAGATTCCCAAGCAAACCAATCGATGGAGAGCAGGTGAATGCCAGTACCTGTCAGGAGAGTTGATAAATGTTTATACACAGCTCGAGTCAGCCAGACCATCACACCATCCCGCCATCACCCTCCGGCAGCTTCCCAACTGTATGCATCCACACACCATTGCCCTTGTTCCTTATTTACTAATTGGCTACATCGGTAATTTGTTGCGATCCTACTGGGTGTGTTTCGACTGTGAATGGCCGGGGCTTATTCCACAAGCAGATCCCGGGAAGGAATTTAAGGAGCGCAAATTTCTCTAACTAACGACCTACTTTGTGTCGTTAGGCAGACTCAACGTAAATGGTTGGAATTAGGACAGATCTGACAACTGGTATTTTGAAGTTCCTGCCCTGCCACACATTATTCGAATTGTCACATATTTTCGTAGCACGGCTATACTGACGTGACCCGAGCTCAAGTGAAGACAAAGCATCATTGTCAATTCAGAAGAGGGAACCAATGAAACGTGGTTGTTCAAAGCAATCGGTACAAACTGTTGGTAAGAGTTGTTTGTACGGATGTTTTCATGAAGGATTGGTAAGAGTATTTAGCAAAACTCATTGATAAGAATACGCAAGAATTTTTAGTGAGTGTTGTCGGTACGAGTGATTGGTCAGAGTTGTCGGTTAAAGATATAGTTAAGAGTTAATGTTCAGAGTTGATGGTAGGACTGGTTGTTGTAATTTGTGGGTCAGAATTGCAGGAATGAGTTATTGGTAGAAGATGATAGCAAAATTTGTTAGAAAGAGATTGTTTATTTGCTCCGCTCCTTTGTTGCCGAGTTGGGCTTCTGGCTTTACTTGCCGCGCTAGGCAATTGGGACGATCTGCTCCTCTCGTATGTATCCTCACTAGAAACTAATTGCCCAATGAATTAGGCCTAATCACAGCCTCCTTTATAATGTCTTCGTGCATGACTTGCCCAGTACAAAAGAACTCGACCACTACATCAGATCATACGTGGATGACCTCAAAATATTCACAATACACCGCAAACACTTGATAGCAAGATTCACACTTCAAGCAGTACCTGAATTCGCTTGAAGGTTGGCTTCTGGACAACAGAGTGGAAGTGTTCTCACGTAAGTTATCCCTCCCATTATCATCACCTGACAACAGTGATTACAGCATCTACCCCCATATAAGGATAAAAAACACTCCCATACCCCACAGCCCCCTACAACTATCTTTGGAGTAACCATGGATACGGTAGCACGTTTAAACCTCACACAGCAGCGTAAGCTAAACAATGAGTCCCGGGCTCTTGCTACAACCCTCTACCGTCAATTCAAGGAATCCGTTACAACATTATACAATCAATTTAGCTGGTTTTTTGACCTTGCACCCACGCACATTAACTCTCGACAAAGAATACGGAAGACGGCCATGCGCATCGTAACGGGCTTCCCAGAGACCAAGCATATTTCCCAATTGCATGAGTACACCTCGGTCCTCCATGTCCTACATCATTTTGATATACGAGGAACTCTATTCATTAACAAATTGTGGCCCCTCATAACTTTGCCAAAACCTATAAAATGTATGCACGCTAAACCATCCTGCATTACATAACACACCGGGCACACACTTCGGCTCAAATTGCACGAACAGCCACCGTCCTACAAAAAAAAAAAACGCATATGTGCATAAACAGATACGCACACACTTCACTACTCATGCACTAGATGGTCACAGAGTCGAAACAGCCATACAGTTATTCACTTGAGGTGGACGTGAAGGAGTTCGGGTTACCCAGGGTTGACAGGGTTCACTTATCACCCTTATTTTACTTTAACCTTGATTATAACCGCAACCAGCCAGAACTCTCCCGCACTCTCCCAGCAGGTGTCGTACCTACATAGACCAGTCATATCTACATAGACTGGGAATCGAAACTTCCCAGCTGATACAAATCTCTTAGCATTGCTGCCCAACTGCATTTCTTCCTGTCCTAGCAGATTTGAATATCTGTCGACATCACGTTTGCCCAGATGCCCATGAGAGAATGATGATCACACACGAATGTCAAACGATATCCGATATCAAAAAGTTTTACTTTAGCTTTTGGAACGGACGAGAGCTGGATAGAAGAGACTTATTACGGTCGGTGGGAAAATGGTTGAGGGGAGAAGAAGGAGAATCGCCTCATAGATTGATTGTTTTGGGTCGGGATAACATCGTCGCTGATTGCACAACAAAAGTTGTGATGGAGGGTTGAGCGTTGATTCATTGCCCGTTGTTGATTTGCTATTCTAAGATTCAATATAAATCATGACTGAACCTCTGCACGGAACGTTGATTAATGGGAATTCCTTCTCAAACTTTGGAAGACATCCGACGATACCTGAAATGAGTAGTAGAAATATTTTCAACAAGGGAGATATCGCTTCAGATGAAAAATATATGATAGAATATATGGATTGGATAAGCACTGAGCTCAACAGGGCTTACAAAATTTCATGTCATCATGAAATTTTATTCTGTCTGGATTGGGGTGTCTTGAATCGCAATAAGCATTACCTGATTTTCATTTTTAGTCACAATATATGCAATGATTCTGATACTGAGTCAAATAGATTTGTTACGTTCAGACAAAATCTTGTATGTAGACACTTATTTGAGATTTAAAATATGGAATGCCATCAAGGTATTATATTTTTAGCTGCATCAACTTCCATCTGACTGAACAAGACCTGGTTTTAACTTGAATAAGTACAATTTTGCAACTGTGAAGTTGATCCAATTTCTATAAATAGAATACACAGTTGTACGGTTAGTCTGAATCAGGAGTTTGGATATTTTCTCGAATGGGTATTTTTCCATGTCAGCATGAAATGGAAAAATAAATAATTGTAAGCTACAATTTAAGACGTAACTGACATTGAATTAGTTTCGGGGTTCAACGTTGCTGACACAACGGGGATAAGCAAACTATCAATCATAATATTACCGCATTTTTTTCTGTGAAATTGACAGCGTCTCATAACAAAACCACCTCTCGAGAGGTGGTTTTGATAAAGTCATCATCTCGAAAACCTCTTAATGTCATCATTTGGTGAGGAAAGACTCTAAAATGAAATATGGTTACACTGATGACACGGTACAGTTTCTGCTCCCGTAAAGGGATTTCCATAATTTATTCTTCAATCACTGCAGCCAGTACCACTATCAGCGCTCTTCATTACCGATTTTGACCCCACTAACACGATTGGGTAATAAATGCAGGGAATGAGAGTCCTCCACCCTTGCTTTAAAATCTGCCGAGCCATAATACTTCCACAGGTTAGTGATATTGCCGAAGGTTATAGCAGAAGAACACATCGATTTTATACCAATAAGAACAAAGAGCACGTTCGTGGCAGAGAACGTAGAAAACCGACCAATATTAGCTACAGATTGTATCGCCCCATTATAGGGCTCCCCATGTCTCGGTTACGTTAAAACGGTACTGTTTTCTTCGATAGCTCAATATGCGGAAATTGCATTTAAAGGATCGGTACTGTTTCGACTTTCAATAGGTGCAGTCGTTGAATTTGTACCTCGGCATCGTCAAATAAAATCCATTAGCAGCGTATGGCAAGGAGACCATTCCACCTATAAAAGATGGTTACTTAGGTGGTTACATTGGGTGAAACCTGAAAAGGTGGTTACATATCAAATAAGAGACTGAGACTGGAACAAAAAAGCTGAAAAAAATTTAATGACTCCTCAATGTCGAAAAATGTATTATGAACGATGGATGAATGTTGTAATAAAAAACAGTAATTTCTGACAATGTGAACACGTCACGACTTTGTTAGAGAAATGACATGAAACAAATTGAAATGCCTATACATTTCACTCATTCACGTAACATATAATAACCAATTTTAGAGAGTTATCTTCTATATTCTGCATCGACAATAATAGGAAGGAATTGAAGAACTGAATACACCACACATGTATAAAAAATTCAAAAAAGAAATTAACTTTTACACAATACCGAATGGGTCGGATATGTGTATTGAAAGAATCACAGGGAAATGAAAAGTCTAAATCAGAACGTAACCCTAGTGATGGAATAGGGCAAAGTTCTTGTTCGACACACGCGAAGTAGAATGGAAGCGAAGAAAATACCTCAATCTTTGAAAACGTAAATTTGATGTAACTATTACCTAGTTATTTTTACCCAATATGATATAGAGTAGTATGTGTTCATTTAGATATCATATACAGTCTCTACAAATGTGTATAAATGACATGAAGAGATTCAATCATTTTGCTGGGAGTGTGTTCCATGTTTCTAGGCAAGGAGAGCGAATGATGGGTGTAGAGTGGAGGGAGGACACAGATTGGGGCAAATAAGTGCAGTTCCGTGGGTATGGCAGCAAAATATGGCAGCACAGAGAGCTGTTGCAACGACGGTCCTGAACGGGAAGAGGCGTTATGAATGAGTGCGGCCGACATAAGGAAGCAATTGTTTTAGAGATGAGCTAATTGAGGAGCATATTAAAATGACAATGAGTGGGCCTGAACGAGAATACCAATATTGAGTTGATATACGAGTTGCACCCCTTTGGGGACATGATGGGATGGATGAAAAGGGGATGAACAAAGAAGTGAGTTGAAGTAAGTGTGTTTGTTGATGAAAAAGTTGTGCATTTCTAAAAATTTGTCCATTCAACAGGAAGTCAATCTTTGGCCAGACAACAACTTGACCGTGTTAAATGCGCAACGATTAGGAAATTCAGATGACGACACTACATATAACCGGTAAACTTAGCATACTTTGTTTGCATTGAAGAAGTTTGGTAAAAAGGTCTTGGGAGCCGATTTTATTCTCAAATGCATTGTGTCAGAGTAATATTTGGGACTCGAAGTGTTTCCGTGCTACACAAGATGCTTGTCGATGAGTGCAGATATCAAACCAGCGTTAAATCAACTATTAAATGCCAGAATATAGTACCATTTGTATTCATTGTTTTTTAGCTACCATGAATTGACATGCGATATTTACTACATGAAAATTACTAATGATATCATGACTCTCATCAATAAAGTATTAAAAATCAACCTATATAAATTTGTTGCTGGGTATCAGATTCTAATTTTGATTCACCCCAAAAAAAATATCGGAGGAGAAACGGGATCATGCTGGAGGGCCGATAACATTCACTAATATTCAGATTGTGGGAAGCAAAGAAGAGTGAAGGTAATGTGCTGGGCTGGCCTCATCAACGGACTAGTAATACCAATTCATTGGATTGAAGATGGGGTGTTCTTTTTTGGACTAGCATATTTTGGGTGTTGGTTTATGGACTAGCATATTTGAGGTGTTCGTTCATGGACTAGCATATTTTTATCTACCATACACAAGAAACTCTTAATTTCACTGATGCCCCGGTATAATATGTATCTCCCCTCCTCCATCCCCTACCCCAAAAAATGTACTGCAACCCGGCCACAGTATTAATATAAAGCGGAGGGCTCCCATGCCAATGTTCGCGAACATGTTTGGAATTTGAAATTTGTATAACCGAACATTTCCAATCAGAGCAATCAGCCTGTGAAAGGATTGCTCATGGTCTGCCCCCTGACAGATCTTAGTCACTTGGACTATTGGTTTTGGGAGAGATGAATAGAAAAGGCTTTCTTAAAAAGTCTAGGAGCCTTTCCGCCCTCAATAGAATCGCCAATGAAACCGCCCAACACCTCAACGAAGAAGAATTTAGGCGAGCTTAATGTATCACGTATGAAGAGTGTTGAATGTTTTTTCTCTGGTTCAATTTTATCTTTCAAAATATACCCATTAAAGAGGAAAATTAAATTGGCTTCTTTCAGTTTATAAAAAAAACGTTGTATTTGTTTACTGTCAATCAACACATGAACGAACAATGTCTTGTGGGGTCAATTCAATTCAGAATAAATTATCAATAATGTAACCACATAATTTTTGTATAAGTTTCGTCATGACGGCATGTTTATTTTATGTTTTTCCATTTCTATTCACACGGAAGAACTACTCCAGAGGATGGCAATTGCTTCGACTGCACTGTAAAATTACATTGTGTTCAGGCAAGAGTAACGGGAACACAAAGGGAGGCAAAACTAGTAAACAAAAATCGGATGGTAATAGCCTTGATTCATGATTCAACCAAAAAATATTTTGATTGTGTGTCCGATAACCCATTAAAATGTTTTTCACAAAAATCATAACCCCTTTTCATTGTCCTTTTATGAAATAACCACACTTGTACATAGGAGAGGAAGCACATACGCCTCGCCGTCAGTCTCTGGTTCGATTCAATCTTTATTGAGGATATTTTTTTTAAGCGTGAGATGAAATGTGAAACAATGATACCTAGAATAAGTCCTAAGATTAATGACAACTGGGAATTCGATTCGAAAATAAGTAGCTTTCATATGATTCACTGCTGAAAATATAAACAATTCACAGCTTCAATAAACGAGTAACGTTTTCAATTGGTGGATGATATCAATAGTGATAGAGGTAATGATACAATTGTTCTATTATTTATATATCTTGCGTCTTTGTGCCTGGCAGTTTTGCGTGAAGTAAAGAAACGTGCGGAAGCGTTTCTGCAACATGTCTTCCACAACAATATGATTTCATGTTGTTTTATGCCAACCACAATTAAAACGACCCTGATTTCAGTGAATGCTATATCCTCTACTATGAGTCAAATTCATCACGGCTGCTAATCTATAGGAGGCCTCTTGATGGGAGATGGTGTGGGAGGGCACGCCGGAAACGGGAGGGAGGGATGATCTGGATGCGAAGTGGCAGAGCAGCGTGATTTTTGTTGACGTGCCGTTCATTAGTGACGAGCGCGAGGTACACGATTGTAAACACGCCGCATATTGCAAGCAGAAGTTGGTCAGAAAAACATGAATGTGTTACCAGGGCTCGTTTCAAGACACGCCGCATATTGCGAGCAGACGTTGGCCAGCAAAACATATGAATGCGTCATCACCCCTCATTTTACAATGGTGCTGAATATCTTGTTTCTGTAACAACATATTTTTGTTCTTTTCAATAACGCCGTTGGAGCTCGTATGATGGTGCCGTGCGGGTCCGTTTTTAGCATGACAATAATCGGCTGAGGACGTTTATTTCTATGTCCCGCCTTCCAATACTCGAGCATGGCTAGTCAGAACAATTCAGGATAAGCCCCATCAAGCAAAATTAATTGCTGCCCCAATTTAACTTCCATATTAACCTTAGGACTTTGTCATTTTGCAATTTTTAGGTTTCGTGCGAAACAATTGAAATATTTTGCCCGCTTACATAAAAACAAATTCTGCCTAGTCATCACCGTGTAGGCTTATTTCGACGTGCGACCTTTCCCTGCCTCGCCTTCCGTGAGTGAGGATAATCCCATTACACTTGTTTGCCTCCCTGTGAAGGCGACTATCTCATCATCTAAGATCGAAGCCGCAGAGAATCCATAATAAATAGATCAGTTTCATTTTGCAATGAATGAGTGTCGCGTCTATAAACGTTTGAGTTTTCTTTCATCATTTATTTTGACCTGTCCCGCTAATATAAATACACCTGTGATCCTCTAATAGTAAGTTTTTTTTTCGTTTCAACATTTATTTTAGGCCTGTCAAGGCCTAAAATAAACATGTTTGTTCATTTTCCAATATTGTAGCCTGCTTCGACATTAAATATAATGTGGATCTATGCCACCATCTATAAGTATTATTTTCTCAGCTTCGTTCTCGAATTCCTATGTCTGTCACTTCTTTCAATAACATTTATAAATAAAATACATTCTAATATTGAGGTCAGACCCATTTACGAATAAAAAACTCGTCTTCATCTCCTGATTAAAGAAATTCTCTTCTTCTACTATTTAGAGTTTTCTTAATACTAAATTGTATCCTCTCTCGTTTCCCTTGATCTCAGACTCTCTCGAGATCTAATATTCAGGTGTCACGTTTCGCAACAGTTGGGTGTCAACTTCCAGAAACAAATAATTTTCTGCTGTAATTGGAAATTTTGCAAGGAAATACCATTGTCAAATAAGACGAATGTACCGCACGTTGTATTTGTCAGGTACAAACTAATATTGAAATTGCTTCGTCCTATTGAAAACAAATAACAATAGCTTGGGTTTCGTTATCGTCCAGGAGACCTTCATGAAAAAATGTCGACAGTACAAGTACAATGGGCATGAATATTTGCATAGAAAAATAACTGATGTTGATGCCATTTTAGATTTTTTTATTCGTGTAATTATGTCAGAGTAACATTTGAATTTAAGATTCTTGTGTACCTCAAATTAAAAAGATACACTGCTGTATGTGTTCCAAATAAATCACATTATCGTCATCCAGCAGAAAAGCAAAGCAACAACAGAACGCACGTTAAGCTGACTCAATATTGTATGCAAACACAACAGCAAACAATAACACCGCTCTGGACGAAGAGACTCAACATATTGTACTTCGTATGAAATCTAGAGGCGGGATTATTTATGAGTGGATGAACGAGCTGTGACCTTGAGCACGCTGATTTATAACATGATGCCTCAAACAAGCGCCGTGAGGAGAAGGAAAGGTTATACATGTCTAAAACTAACTGCAATTGAAAATCGGAGAGGGTCGTTGTGACTTGAACAGATCGTGTCCTTACGATTGAACGATTGTGTTGAACAGTTGTGTCCTTTCAACTCGAGCTGGTGATGTAAGTTTCTTTAATGTAGGTTGTGGTATGATTATTCTTGTTTCAACTAAATTTAATTACATTTTCAACTAACAATTTCGATTTAAATTCGAATTCTTGGAATAAGTTGTCTCACAACATTAATACATTTATCTACAAATTTTTTATGTCATGTTCATTATGTATCTCATTAACATACTTTTGTTTCTACTCAATAGAATGTGGTTTTGAATGCTTTATATATATATATATAC
>SDVV010002319.1:0-23298 GCA_016164225.1 Gammarus roeselii | reverse complement strand
AAGGTAGGGTGCTACTCAGAATAAAAGATTTCTATCATGATAGCCAAATTGACAATCTTGGTATGGCATTTGGCAGAGGAATGTGCCTTCATAGTCACCCTCTTCCATCCAGTATTTACAATCTGCAACAGTATTCATTAGTCTGCTCTACACTGGGAATAGGACATAACACTTATTCTCACCTGTCTTCTATGGAGCAGTATCCAAGGTAAGCCTAATCTATATGTTTGGCCAGGTCTTAAGGGAACACTTAATTCGGTGGCCTGGATCACTTCCCTAACTTTGTTGCTATTGTTATGAAGTGATGGTCTACTGGTACACACGCGATCTTGTGCGACCCGCCAATAGAAGAGTGGAAAAACACCTTGTTGCCAGATTCATGTAAAATATTTCTCTGAATTTTTGTAAACATATTCCACTGAATCTCGTAAAAATATTTCACTGAATCATCTATTCCATCTGATTCATGTTTCATGGCTTTTAGTGCGTGGGTATACAAATTTATTTAGCTAAAAAAATATTTGTTGCACTGCCAATATGGTTGGAAGCTGTTTGTACTGGCTGAACAGAAATGTTGTTGCTACCTACAGAGATATGCAACAATGAGATCAAAAGATGCGATTGCTTAATCGTAATAGTGCTTGTGATGCACGTATAATGCGTTTAGTGTTTATTAAAATAATGTAGGGTCAATTAAGGACCTCTACAATAGAACACAATAAGCTGGACCTGGGTTTTCAAAGTAATGATAAAGACAGTGCTCAACAGGGTGCGAGCAGTAAAGAAAGTGCTTCACCTGTAACAACAAAACGCAGAACATATAAAGATTGGGTGAACTGAGGGGAGTACACCCAAACCTTAGACGAAGTAGAAAATACTAACACTATGGATAAAACGTGAGATACTTTAATATGTGGAATGGACACCTATAGCAGTGATATTGAAAAGTGTGACAGTGATACCTAGGAGGCGTCATGTAAAGAAAAACCTATACAAGTTGAGAAGAACCGAAATATCAAATGGGGTAATAAAACGGCAACAAGTATACGAAGTGTAAAATTGTACAATAAAATCAAATGTATATATGACTTTGTATCAAAATTGTTGGAAATAAAACAAGAGGAGAGAGATTCATGTCTCAAACGTTTGAGTGCTAGGAGAATTGTGTATATTTCGGAGGTCTTCGGGAATATACTGAAGTGGAATGTCGGCGTCAGTAAGAAAAAACCTGAAACGATTCGATGTCATAAACATATAACTATAATAAAAAAAATAGCGTCGAGAAAAAGCTCGCTGAAGTCTATAAACAAAGTTATGTTTACAAGGTTAGGTTTTGAGGCGATGCATACACTACTCCCAAAGGTATCCGTCTATCTAAAATGTATTGTAAAGGCAGCAGTCTAGAACTCAATAGACCAGAGAAAAACTCACACCCAGGTGATAAATCCTTCATCAGTATGATGAGGCGGGACCTCCAGGTGAGAAATAATGCTTTTCATCGATGAAGAAGCCGTCTAGTGCCTTTGATACCACAGATCAAGATAAGACCAGAGAGGGAAGTCGAACAAAGTCACATCCTGGACATGACCAAGAATCTATACACAGGTACAGTGGTCAAGAATGGGCCTGACATTAGTCTCAAAGAGTGTGGGGCTATAAAAAAGCTGGGCTCCTGTTCATTGACTACCTAAGTAAATCACTACAACGATCATCAGCTTGTCGGATCACCTCTCTAACAAGCCCATGGCAGTTAAGACTGACATCCACAAGAACATACATAATCACGATGAACTTGAACGAACTCCAAATGAAAAATAAAGAGCGTAAGCCGCCTCAACACCAGGACCCATCCATCCAGTATATCGCCTCCCAAATCGTTAGACTAAACATTTGCCAGGGTGCAATGACAAAATTCCACAAAAATAAAGCGTGGATTTACAACTCTTATACCAAAACGGTCAAGTTATAATAAAATAAGAAGAATGATGCAATAACAGACCAAATTATGCCTGACTTAGTGTGCAACATGGACGATGCAAACCTAAAATATCATAAAAATCCTATAACTGTATAAAATAACTATTCAAAATTCCGAAAACAATACAAATTCAAATAGTTTTAACCATCCAACATAATGAATGTGTAACGCTTGGAGACCGAAAATTTAAATGTTGGATATTGGACAATTTACACAAACTAAAACATATCATTGTAGAGAATTATAACGAAATGCTCCAATTAATAAAGACTAACCTATTCATCCTGAACAGATAATTTGCATTTTCTGTAAAACTATCCATTACGGGATCGTTCTCTTTTTGAAGGAATGTTTCAGTATCATGTTAGTTTTTGTATCATTTTCTGTGTCTGAAATCTCAACGCCAGAGAAAACGAGGGAAGAAGTTACTGCTAGAGTAACTAGGAACAGAGTGCAAGGGTACTGACACTCGACCGAAAGGTCCCCAGTCTCATCGAAAAAACGGATACTTGTCCATTGAGATCGGTTTAGGTATTATATTTAAGTATTTGATTAAATAAACAATCTAGTGTTGTTTATGACGGTCAGTTCTGTAATGTGAACAGACTATACAATAAATAAGTTGTCTATGAACCGGACCCAAATCCAATGTCGAGAGGTAAAAAATTCCAATATTTTGGATCGTTACATCTAGTTCAGATAATTTATACCCTACAATCCATGAAATTAGGCGAATTCACACCTGATACACTTATATTCATATGCTAATCAATCAAAACGAATATAGGTAAAAAATAGCTAAATAAGATTCTCTATTCTACCCTAATAGATTTTGATTAAATATGATATGCGGTATATTCTACCCCAGAAGATAAATCCTACACAACAATGGAAGGTGCATGGTCGATCAAACCCATTTTGGATCGTAACATTCAGTTAAGCTAATTTATATCCAACAATCCATGAAATTAAGCGAATTCATGCCTGATACACTTATATGCATATGATAACTAAGGTTTAACCCATCAATACTGCATGTAAATTATTATGTAACTGTTAAATTTATTATCAATAACAATATCTTATAAATGTATGTTATCAATACCCCTAAACATTCACAGGACTAGCACTGAAAATGCATACATGCAACATGCCATGCAATGAAATTGCAATAAAGTATGCCCAGCATTAAAACGCAAATACCTATGTGTAAACAAACCATTTATATAACTTATTAACATATACAAATCTAATAATATATATAACCTATTAACATCTCTTATGAATAATCCGAAAGCTGTCCGTCTATCCGCCCCTTCCGCATCCCCGCCCGTTAGAAGACTCACGCGTCAAAACCAGTTCCGCTCGCGCCCTACCTTCCGCCGCTGACTTCGGCTAACCCCTGCACCACCAAAAGTAACTATTTATTTCTATCTTATTCCTTTGCAGGGCCGTTTCCCGGTACTTGACACTACTAGTGAGCCTTGCTGCGTGGTCAATTGCGGGGGATGTATCTGTAGAGGACAAGTGTCCCTACAATTGGTATCAAGATAGACTGTTAATCATTAATTTGCTCATTGGTGGTCATTCAAATAGACCGAATCATGGGAGCCGACATATCTAAAATGAAAGTTTCAGACAAAACTAGTTTAAACTATCCCGCTTGCGGCAACATCGAGGATGCCTGCGTCAAGGCATCGAGAACCAAAACACTCAATCCCTACACATTTTCTTAGTGCGTGGTTTAGTGAGTGTGCCTGCCAGAAATACTGGGTAAGTTCTGCAGTTTGCTAGAATTTCAGAACCGCTTCTTTTTAAGCATGTAGGGGGCCTATAAGATGCATATAAACATGGATATAAATACGTTGATAAATCAAGTGAATCGCCATACTACGTCAATTTGTGAATTTGGTCAGTCCGGAGTACAGCACCAGGTCTAGTGTGTTATGGCTATATTCTGATTCATTGTACAATGTAAATAGGTAGATAAGGTAGAAATATTTGAACGTAATCTTAAATTATTAATGCCCTTTCCTACTTGCTTGTTAAGATAGCTTGACCTCTTCTGATAACTGTTTTAATTATTCAAGCTGAAGACTAAGTGGCAGTCAAGCCTGACAGTATTTTATGTAGCTGGTGAAGATATTCAGCACCTAATTCTTATGAACCCTGCTGAATCTTCTAATTCCACACATACTCCATAATGCAGTGTTATAATTGACAAAATTGGAATTCCATTTAAGAAATAAATTCCATAACAGCCAATTCTAAATTATGGTGCGTCCTTACCACTCTGCGGAGCCAGTCCCTCCATTCTTTAATTTTAATAACAATTTATGCGGACTACTTAACTAGACTTGTGGGTACCAGACTGAGCCCAAACTTTTAATTCAACCATTCAATTAAAGACTAAAATTGTTGCCTGCGGCTTTAGTGGGTGAACTTAACGAGGCCTTGAAAAGGAGACCTTACTCTTGTTAACGGAAGATTTCTTCCTCAGCTCTCAGCCCGGGGGTCCAGCCAGGCTTCCCGGGGAACACCACCATTGGGGGATGGCAAGACCAAGAGTAAAAAAAAACGGTCCCTACCACGAACGCCACAACATGCCCTGGATCCAGCTATCGCAGTCATCACGGCAGAAGGCGTCATTCTTGGATGCCAGGTTCAAGGCCCAGCCGGGGCAGCCCAAACAATGGTGCCCCAAGATCATTGTCTTCCAGTCCTGGTCTCCGGAGGAAACCACCATAACTTGCTTAGTTCCCCACTGCCGATTTGTTTGATCTTGCATTGTAACAACAGTCATTCATTTGATCAATTCATGGGGCAACTCAACTGTCTCTCATTCATTTCCTTCCTGAATCTTTCACTATATGTTACCTTGGAAATCTTGTGCATATATAAAGAGCAAATATGGCCTGCGGGACAATACTGAAAATAATTCTATCTACTGACATGTGTGCTCTCATTATTAAATCTATACATAAGCAAAAGGTATTATGATAAAAAAATACCGCCTTATTGGATATAGCTATGTAGCTACCGTTATATAAACATCTAAACTAATTTATTTCGAGCAGTCCTTTGACATCGAAATATCCATCTCGGCGTCCTCCTGGGCACCGCAGGAACTATTTCTGGGACTGTGCATCTCTAGTGCAGGGCGGTTGCTGGGCTGAGTGAGGAAGCACTACAGCCGGGTACGAGTGCTGGAGTCTTGTTACAATGTTGTCCTGACGATGTGTGGATATCGTCGGAGGGAGGGGGGGTGAATTGACGATTTGACTGTTTTGGCATAATTAGGGCGATTTGGGCTATCGTTGTTCCAGATTTGAATGTCTTGTTTCCGTGTAACTCTGCGTTCGTTTCGTGTGATTGTTATTTATTTTTGGTCCATGTATACATGGCAGTCGCAATCGCCTGCCTCATGGTAGCATGAGCAGTGGTAGTATTTAGGGTAGCGGGCTGGGCAGTCTTTTCTGTCGTGTCGTCAACGCACTTCTTACAATGTTGGGTGTATGTGGCTGGCAGTATGCAATGACGTGGCCGTATTCAAGGCATTTTTTACACATTTGGGGCCATATTGCATTTGGGTAGGTTTTGGTTCTTCCTTGTTTACCCGGGAGAACTATGAATTCCGGTGCGTCGTGTCCTGGTAAAGTAATTTGGTACGCAGTAGAACTTGCGTTACTTGATTTTATCCATGTTGCTTGACGTACTTCGGTAACTCCGTAATCCGCAGCTACACCTTCAGTAAAAGCATTGAGGTCGGTTGTAGGTGTGTGACGGGAGGTGTATATAATTCGTTTGATATCGTTGAAGGACGGATGTATTTCAACTGTAACTTCGAGTTTGTTTATGTGGGTAATCTTTTATATAGCGTTACTTTGTTCATGTTCTACGACGTAGGCTAGATATTTCTTTCCCTGTCGTTGAATTTCTCAAGGTTTTCCTCCAAGTTGTTTGGTGAGTGACTTCATCATTATAAATGGATTAGTTGAAAAGGCAGCTTCGCTTGCACCGCTTTTGTTGAACGTTATGAGGAAGTGGGTATGGAATGGTGCCGGTCTTTTTTCCTGGGTAGGAGAATCATTCTGGGAAGAGCATATCGAGACTGCAGCCTTTGTTTTATGATGGGACTAGAATTTTATTTGAGTGAAAGTTAATGGTAGCTACATATCTATATTCAATCAAGCGGGTACTTAAAATTGCATGGTACCATTTCGCTTATATATTTAATAATGAATCGGTAACACAGTCAGTGTATCTCATTATTTTCAAGGTTATGCCGCAGGCTTCAATGACTTTTCAGATTTTAAATTTTCAAGTAATGGCAGCAAGAGAATAGGAAGGACATAAATAAGAAGGCAGTTAAGTTGCCCACGTGAATTTATAATTGAATTATGGTTGATGTACAATGCAAGAACAAAGAATTTGGCATTGGGGGTGGGGGGACTTATCTAATTTTTGTGGTTTCCTCTGGAGGCCAGGACTGGAAAGCAATGACTGTGGAGCAGCATTGTTTAGGCTCTGGCTTGAACCTCTGATCCAAGAATGGTGCCTTCTGCTTCGACGATTGTTTTATCCGGGACACCTGGTGGTATTCTTGACAGGATCCGTTCAATTTTTCTCTTGGTCCGATGAACCCCCATTGGTGGTGCTCGCCGGGTAGCCTGGCTGGGCCCCGGGGGTCAGAGCCAGCATTTCTGACAGGCACACTCACTAAGCCACGCACTAAGAAAATGTGAAGGGAATGAGTGTTCGGTTCTCGATGCCTTGCCGCAGCTTACTCGATGTTGCCGCTAGCAAAACAGTTTAAATTTGTTTTGTCTGAAACTTTCATTTTAGATCCGTCGGCTCCCATAATTCGGTCTATTTGAATGAGCACCAATGAGCTTTTTCTCCTGGGTAGGAGGGTTATAATGGGAAGAGCACATCGTGACAACAGCCTCTCGTCGCCCGACCCCGTGATCTATCTGACATTGGAGGATCGCTTTCTCCGTCTCCTCCTCTGGGCAATCTCTATGTCCGGTGGGGTGTCCGTCTACTTAGCAGTAAAAACAGTGCTGTTCTTCGGACTGGCACGACTGAGGATCTTCCCGTTTGTCATGGTCGTGTGGGAGCAGTATGAGCATCTTTGTTTTCCTTCACAGTTTCCTCTCGTGTGTCCGTATTTCTGGCATTTATACCATCGCATCGGACGTCTCGCAAATGGTCTAACCTTGGTTTTGGTGGCGCAGAAGGGAATTTCTAGATATTAAGGTGGAGTGGTAGTTGAATTTTAGTATTGAGGCTGTGGTAGTCTCTCTCCTTGGAGTGATCTTTGGTGCGATTTTTGCTTCGACAACGCAGTCTTCATATTGAACGAGTCCAGTGATGTACTCCAGTGATGTACTCCTTCTGGATATCTTCAACGTAGATCAAACCTGAACTTGTAGAGGAAGTCGTGTGTGTCACTATTTTGCATGGCTTTTGACAGAGTTTTAGTTAATGTGACTTATCGAGTAGTCGCAGTTATGGGGATGAATCAGATGGAGGCTTGTACTTCCTTTTTCAAGTGTCCCACTTGGGCATTAGGATTCTGACTCCATGAATTGTTTAAAGGTTGGGGTGTTGGTGTTATCGCACTTTAACTCATCAGGTATGGAGACACACAAGAAGAAAATCTTTGCTATGGCTTACTTATTAATTCCCAACTTAACTGAGAGTGGGCATCCGAGGTAATATAGAAGGGTAAAGAAGGGAGATAGAAAAGCCGGCAAGAAAATCAAGGACCGCTGTTGCTTCACAGCGGGCAATTTTGTCACCGGTGAGGCTCGTCAGAGACAGTGGTGGAAGCAAGGTCCACGAGTTTGGTCTCTGGAAACTTTCCAACAGGGGTTGGCGTCCAAACAGAGGAAGTTGATTCACTGTTGTTCTGCGCCAATCCGCAGCATAAAAGGCTGCACAAAAAGGATTGGGTAACCCAAATATGCCACACGGGAGACCATTACACATCATTCTGCCTGCCTCATACAGGCAGACAGAATGAGTGCACATGGTAAATGAACATTTGAATGGAAATAGCATACCCTTATGGGTGTAGTTACCAGGAATACAAATGAGGGGCTTAATCTCCACAATTATAAGAGAATACATTTATGACACAACTTGGATGTAATGCTTATGATCAAGTATTATGAATGCCTAATTCTTCCCCTTACTTGAATGTACAAGGCTGTATAGTATTTGTATGATATTTGAACCTATTTGAAAATATAAATTATTTACATTATATATTTATTCATAGGCACGAGGAAAGGTGGGTGGTATTCAGACATGCTTGCAGAAGACATGCTTGTATAAGACATGCTTGTACAAGACATTCTTGCACTGCATTCTGTGGTGGGAATGTGTATCTAATAAGGATGGATATGTAGCTACCTCCCACTTTGGTGGTACCGTGAGACTCTGATTGAAATTCCCGCTCAGAAGTTCATACCTCACACGTTGCTCAAAAATACAAATTGAAATCTTATCCCAGAAGAATGTGAGTTATATTTGTCAAAGTTGGGATCTGTACATTAAATATAGGTTATGACAATGAGAAAGAAATCAGATATATAAATTTCCGCATGGGAAATTGAGAACAGGGAATTGAATTACTATTAAGATACATCGGTTTTACCTCGTCTTCTGATTGTATTAAAGATATAAACCTGAATCGGGAAGAACCTCTTGAATAATAACTTTATCAGTTACCAATGAATGCCATGTAATGATGAGCATGTGTTGGTGTACTAATTATTTTTCTGAAATAAATGGTAAGAACCGTTTATGATATAGGTCTATGTTGATACTTGTCAAGCCTAAAATACAACACTCAATGGATTATCTGCTATCCACATTGTACTATTTCCTTGCACTAAAACGCGGTAAAGGGACATTTTTGTGGCCTGGCCTAGCCTAGCTGGCTAGCTCATGAGTAGGCCTATATCACTAACATATATTATACACTGGCACAAAGTCACTTTAAATCAGTAACATCAATAGGGCCGTCGTCGGACGTAAAGGTAGAGGTACTTGCATAATTGGCGGATTTTTAGTTTGTGGGTTCTTTACAAGTTCGTGGATCTGAAGGAAAATGGCCTTGACATTACACTAGAGCCTCGTTAGACGGTCGTCAATTGTGTTAGGTTCTACGGCGAAAACTTCTGCTTCCTGCTCAGAGAGGCCGGTCGCTTGGCTTAGGAGATTCCTGATTCCCTGATTAACTCGTCGATGCGGTTGTCTCTCCGGTTGTCTTCGGCTGAGGTGGCGCTGGTTATCTTGGAGAGGCTGACGTTATTAGCTGTTGGAATCTTGGTTGTCATCGCTCTGGAGAGGATACTGGTCCCTCCTAAATGTTTTTTTTTCTACTCCTCATCGGCCCCCTTGTTCGCGCCAGGGGCCAGGGAGCTAACTTTGGAGGCCTCTTGACCGGCTTTACCGATTTTAAGCTACGTTAACTTTAAAGTGTCACAAACAATACAAGTAAACGTGCGGTTTAAGGTCCCAGCACAAACTAGGGACCAGCCTGTGCAGTTAGTAATCGGTACGGGAACAAATTCGAATTCAGTCGATTTAAAAATGATTAACAATAATCAAATCACCGCTACGGTGTTTCGTTGACATCTTCTAAACGACAGTTAAAAAATGAAAGTTGTTATAATAATTATTTCATTGCTGATTAGATAAGTGACAATATTATTGATAATACTAACACAAACATTATACCCGCTATCGTGGGAGCAGTACTTCAATATAGGAAACTACTTAAATCTATTGTACAATGCTGTATAGAACTCACACCACCAGTGAGAACACAATTACAAAATTACAGCGCACTATAGAAAAAATATGGTGTACAAATTTATTCCCCTTATGTGAACAATAATCCTCTCTATCACCTTAACAATGGAGAAAAATCGAGCGCATCATTAGAGCAGATAATAAATATAATTCCTTTTTAGAATTCATAACTGGAGTTGTACTTGAAGCTGTGCGCCGCTTTTCGAATCAGTACCTTACCGCGTGATTTAACTGTTTTTCAGCCGAAACTCTGCTTACTGACGTTGGGTGTGGGAGTCACATCAGTCGTTTCAATGTGTCGTAACAAGTTGCTCTAGTTCGTGCGAGAATGAGCGACGCCCCGCCAAACAGATTCATTATTGTCTGTTTCTTCATGTTCGAGTTCTATAAGGGTGCTCATCATCGTGAATGGTGCCAAGTTCCTCAAGTTCAGTGACAAGGAGTTAAATACTGTGAGGTGAGGGAACATTTCGGTTAATATACATCTTTCTGAAAGGGCGTTGTGTTGCTACGAGGGAACCGTTGTTTTCAAAATGAAGCTGATCAATAAGAAATCTCTGCTTAATCGATACTGTCATTTTAATATTATTTGCCTTTACACAACGGAACAATGCAAGCCTTGCGCCACTCAGCCGGTACAAAACAAATGATTTAGAAATTCACCAACAAATGACTACCGTTACTCCACCCTACTTAAGGC
Organism: Gammarus roeselii; assembly: GCA_016164225.1. NCBI lineage: Eukaryota > Metazoa > Arthropoda > Malacostraca > Amphipoda > Gammaridae > Gammarus > Gammarus roeselii. The sequence continues at coordinate 12,793 of SDVV010002319.1, read as the reverse complement.
AATCAGTTGCACCGTCGTGGATTTGATTTGATCCTCAGTTCCACCAGAGCCTCAATGCGAGTTATAATAGGCTCCCCCGTAGGGCTCGATGATCATGGATTCCAGTAGGCTCGCACGCCTCAGTGTGTGCGAAAAAATCAACACTTTTTAAGTTAGAAAAATGTGAAAATCTTAGCAATGTCAGACGCACGCTGGTGCGCATAAGAAAAACGTTTAGACAAAACGGACTTCCGCTTCCAATCATTTAGAACTTCATGAGTAATATGAACGCACGCTAGTGCGCACAGGTAGCATCGTCAAGACTAGTCCAAGGTTTACGGCTACACGAACAAAGTGAGCTCCGACAACAACGCATCACGACATAGACCGCCACACGGTCCAGATCAACCACAGTACACTTCATTTATTCAGGTAAGACTCAGACGGAATGAATCCTCGCATCCAATCATTTAGAACTTCAAGCGTATTATCTATGCACGCTAGTGCGCACAGGTATCATCGTTGGGGCTGGTACAAGGTTTGCGGCTACACGAACGAAGTCAGCGCCGACAGCAACGCAACACAATGTTTACAGCTACACGGTCTAGTCAAGTAAAGGTAAAATATAGTTATTCAGGTGAGATAAAGACTCAGACGAAACAAATCCCCGCCTCCAACCACTCAGAACTCCAAGAGCAATATGCACGCTCGCCAGTGCGCTCAGATAGTATCGTCAAAATTGGTAAAAGGTCTATGGCTTCACGGATTAGATCACCTCCAACCGCAACGCGTCACTAGGTTTATAGCAACGCAGTCCAGGTCAACCGTAGAAACAACATATGGTCGTGCACGCGAGCATAGACTGAAGAAAAAACACCAATTCACTAAAGCACAAACAGAAACTCCCGCACAAATTTACTAGCATTGTTATACATGACAAAATTGTGGACCGTGAATAAGAAAGTAAAGACAGGTTCGTCACGGGCAGAAAAACTGCTCAGATAGATGATTTCGCACTCATTGTTTAAGGGGATAGGGTGGGGGGGGGCAGAGGCCCCTTGAGTTCCAATAGAGCCCGACGAATCCCGGAGGGTAACCCAAGTCCCCCGGGTCTTTCCGAGCTCCCCGGGTCCCTCGAGACCCCTCATCTCAGCTTGTCTCGAATCATTTCGGCATCTCGGCTCGTCGCGACCAACTCGACTCGCCTCAACATGTTTCGACTGATCTCGACCAGCCTCGACGTGGCTTTCTACCTCTGCGCTAGTAATCATGTGGGCTGTAAAAACAAAATGTTCACTAAAGCATTTGAGGGTGGGAGCGTAGTGGCAGAGGTACTTTGGGTCCCAAAAGAGCCCGACGAATCCCGGAGGGTAACCCAAGTCCCCCGGGTCCCCTCGTCTCAGCTTATCTCGGCTTGTCTCGAATCGTTCCGGTCAGTCTCGGCTCGTCGCGAAAACTCGACTCGCCTCAACATGTTTCGACTGATCTCGACCAGCTTCGACGTAGTTTTCTCCCTCTGCGCTAGTAATCATGTGGACTGCAATAACAAAAATTTTCACTAAAGCATTTTAGGGGGGAACGTGGAGGCAGATTTTATTTTATTTGGCCTCATTTCCACCAGAGCTTCAACGTGAGTCATAATAGGCTCCCCCGTAGGGCGCGCGTGGTGGCAGAGGTACCTCGGGTCCCAAAAGAGCCCGACAAATCCCGGAGGGTAACCCAAGTCCCCTCGTCTTGTCTCGAATCATTTCGGCCAGTCTCGGCTCGTCGCGACCAACTCGACTCGCCTCAACATGTTTCGACTGATCTCGTTGCACCTCAAGCAGCCTCGACGCGACCCTCGCTCTCTGTGCCCGTAATCCGCTGACTGTAATAATTAATTGTTCTACTCAAGCTTTTCACATATAAATATTTTTCTGTGTAATGGTGTAACAGCGTGGGGAGAGGGAAGCAGGGGTCCCAGGGTTCAGAGGGGCCTCAAGCGGGTCCCAAAGTTTGTCAAGGGTGTCCCAAAGGGTCATCCCAAATCTTCCAAGTCCCCCAGGTCCCACCCCAAACCGTCGTGGAAACCAGGAGCTTTCCATGCTTTCACTACCTCTGCAGCCTCCTAAATCTCTTCCTTAGTAACGCCTGCATCAATTGTTGCTCCTGAAGCCGGAATCCGTGCACCACCACCCACAGTAACTGTGTCAACCAGTCATCCTCAACTTTCACCCACTATTCAAAATACTCATCCCACCTCTCCTGTAAAAGACCACTCACCAACAACAACCAGCCGTTTATTTCTCCACCTCTTCCGTCTCTGCCCTACTCACCCTCTATCGATAATTGAATTGAAATTTCAAGAAAATAGCAGACTTCAGTGTAGTTATCAACAGATTTACTGTCAATACTACTTCTGATATGGTGGGTGAATGCATGACTAAGATCACAAATTTCAACGTCAGCCTGCAGACATAAGGCCGCATCCCCCAGGAAGGAAGGTAGCTGACGGCAAGGCGCATATCACACCCTCATACTCTCACAACTTAGCCCTTTCGTGCGAAAAGGGTCCCGCCGGTAACCCCGCAACATACACTCCGGGTCACGAGTGCAGTCCGAGGATCCGGTGTCAGCAGCGGGGCCCGACAGTTTTCACTGGTTTACCCCCGCCGCGTCATAATGGCCGGCCCCCCCTACCCACGACCATCTCGACAACGGGATGCCAAGGGAAAGAAAGCACATCAGCGCAGCGTCAAAATCAACCATTCACCACTCACGCCTGTTCATTGCACGCTTTCTCGCCACCTCCACGTCTCTCCTTCTTAACGCCTTCTTTTTTGATTTGATTTGAGCCTCATTTCCACCAGAGCCTCAACGTGAGTCATAATAGGCTCCCCCGTAGGGCTCGATGATTATTGATTCCAGTAGGCTCGCACGCTTAAGTGCGCGAGGAATAAACGAAACAACGCTTTCAACGTTAGAAGAAATGTGAAAATTTTAGCAGTGTCAGCCGCACGCTAGTGCGCAAAAGAAAAACGCTTACTCGAAACTGATCTCCGCTTCCAATCCTTTAGAACATAAAGAGTGATATGTACGCACCCTAGTGCGTACAGATAGCATCGTCGAGATTAGTACAAGGTCAGTGGCTACACGGGCAACATCAGCTCCGACAGCAACGCAACACAAAATTTACAGCTACGCGGTTTAGTAGTTTAAATAGTTTATTTATTTAGGTAAGATAAATACTTAGATGGAACGAAACCTCGCCTCCAACCCCTAAGAACCTCATGAGTTTTATGTCCATACGCCAGTGCGCTCAAATAGTATCGTCGAAATCGGTACAAGGTTCACGAGCACACGAACTAAGTCAGCTCCGTCAGCAACGCAACACCATGTTCACAGCTTCGCGGTCTATTTTATTTATAGTACGATTTAGTAGTAGATTGACTCCAACTGCAACGCGTCACAAGGTTTTATAGCTGCGCAATCCAGGTAAACCCCAGAAACTGCGTATTGTCCGTGCACGCGCAGCGAGCACAGACAAGAGGAAAAAATGCCCACACACAAAACCACCAACACGAACTCCCGCACAAATACTCCAGCTTAACGCCTGCTTCACACCATCCATTCACCCAAACTTCGGTCTACCTCTAGGCCTGTGACCACTCGCCTCCGCATTCATCACCCTTTTCATCAATCTCCCTTCATTCATCCTCTCCATGTGCCCGAACCATCTCAGAACACGCGAATCCACTCTGTCTTCCAACTTTTTCACAATCCCTGTTCTGATTCGAACCACGTCGTTGGTGATCCATTCTCTCAGCGTTACTCCAGCAATGCTCCTCAAACATATCATCTCGAAAACATTCACCTTCTACTCTCCTCTTCTCTCACCCCCCAAGTCTCAGTTTCGTAGAGCACAGTTGGGACAACAAACTTCCTCATACAGCCCTCTCTTTGCTTCCATCCCCAACGTCCTACAGCTCATAACACTCTTCACTGCACTTGACATTTTACACCCCTCCTTCACTTCAGTTCCCACTAGTTCAGTTATCTCCACATGGGAGCCCAAATACTTAAAACACTGAACTTTCTCCAAGAGCTCTCCATTTAGGGGTACACTAAGTTTGCTTGCATCGACAGTCCTCGAGCATCTCATTACTCAACTCTGACCCACGTTCACTCGGATCTTCCTCCTCTTACACACTTTACTAACACAGACACTAGCCTACATAGATTCTTCTCTGAATCCGCAACCAGGGCCGTATCATCAGCAAATAGCAACTGGCTCAACTGCCAACTACGCTCATTAGCTTCCAACAGTTCCAAGCCACGACCCAGCACACTCGCGTTCACCTCCCTGATCACTTTATCCATATAGAGGTTGAACAGCCAAGGAGACATCACGCAGCCTGGTCTCAGTCCCACTTTCACTGTGAACGAATCACTCACCACGCTTCCCACTCTGACACATACTCGGCTGCCAACATAGAAACTCTGCACCGCTTTCAACAGATGTCCGCCCACTCCATACAAACACAACACCCTCCACAGAGTTCCCCTGTCAATTCTGTCGTACTTTCCTCTGGCAAGGTTCTTCTCACAGGCATGTCTCACTGCAAAAATCTGATCGGCACACCCTCTACAACTCCAAAAACCACACTGTTTCTCTCCAACTACGCAGTCCGTACAGTCTCTAATCCTTCTGATCAGCACTCTCCCGTACAACTTACCAACCACACATAACAGACTGATACCTCTCGAGTTGGAGCATTTATTTTCATCTCCTTTGCCCTTATATATAGCGGAACAATGCAGGCACTGCGCCTCTCAATCGGTAATACGCTTGCCACAAAACACAAGTTCAGTAACCTCGACCACCATTAGACAATCGTTACTCCACTCTTCTTCGAGCACTCGGTCGCAATGCTATCCAAACCAGGGGCTTTCCCGGCTTTCATAACCTCCACCGCTTCCTGCACTTCTTCCCTGGTAATGTCCGCCACAAGTTTTTCTCACAAAATTGGCCTCCGAGCACCACCACCACCAACAACAGCAACAATGTCAGCCTCGACATTCAACAGCTCATCAAAATACTCGGCCCACCTCTTCTGTACATCAACACTTTCCAACAACAACTGGCCATTTTCATCTTTCACCACTTCCTCCTTTCCGGTCTCTCCCTTCCTCACCCTCTTCACCTCCTACCAGAACATTGTTTTGTTCTCCTCAAAATTCTGGCACAACCGTCTGCACCACCTGGCATCAGCGTCCCTTTTGGCTCGCCTCAACGTCAGCATACAAGGGATAATAAAAGGTAACCATCAAAGGAAAGACAAATTTACTTTAAATGGAATAACGATAACATAATTGAATGTAGCATCACAATAATAAACGAAAAGAGAGTGGTTCGCTTTTGCAGAAGACAGACTTTAGCATGCGATCTGGGAACTGAGAAAATAAACTAAGACGTTGATCAATCAGCCTCGATGAGTTCCGATAGGGCTGGTAAAATAAAACAGCATGGCCTATTCCAGTCACAACATTTTCTGGTGCGGCACAGTCAAAGAGACAAGATCTTAGGCCTGAGACTATGACGACTGTGTCGTGTGATCGTTCAAATCAATAATACATTTTCATTCTATAGACAAACGATATTGTTTTGTTAGATGAACACCACAAATAATATGCCGTTTACAGTTGAAAAAGGGGGCATATTTTAAACAGAAAGCGACATGTTTCCCATTTTTTGCTGCCAATCAGTCGTAAAATTGCACGGAAAACCAGGAAATTTGATTCCAGGAACGGGAGTTTTTTTTAGTCTAAAAGACAACTCGATAAACCAAGTAGCCCACATAAAACAAGAACTTGATTGGCAGTTAATGGCCACGAAGTCAAATAAGCCATGCCAAAACTTCAAATCTAGGGGTTCTTCGAAGTAGCGGCACCTTCGTATGGATCTACAGTAAAGGTAATTAAAAAATCCTGAATACGGAGATTCACTTCTTGGAAAAAATCTAGGTACGTACACAAAATTTCAGTATCAGCTAAGAAATTGATACTACGCAATCATGCACTGTTTTCAGTGTAGGTCACAGCATCACGCAGATATCAATGGTGGATAATCCATTGCAGTATAAAACTTAAAAGCCCTAGGCGTTTACTTTTTCACAGACCAATTAACCCTTCGCAATAAAGCGGCAAAAAATAGACATTTTAAGTTTCTCTATAAAAAGTCATGACTTTCCTATGAACTCATTAGTATTAGGGAATCATTTATATTTTATTAACAATTCCTAACAAAAGTTTGATGAATAAAATCGGGGTAAAATCAGGAAATTTTAATTCAAAAGGGAATGATAATAGTTTCTAGAGAAACTTTATTTCGCTAACATTTCCTTTCTTCGCCGTAAACGAAGCATATAATCAGATTATATTCGTGTTTGACATGGAAAAATGGAATAAACTGTCGGTTTACGACAAAACAACACAAGACTGTAGGCATTAAAAATATTATGTACACAACAATTCATAACAAGAATCGAATTCAACAAACTGCATGAAATTTGTAGCACAACAAACAAGTATAATATGACTATACGATTGATGCATAGCTGGATAGATGAAAAGAATGTACCCAAATGTATTGCAGATAGCAAGCATGCCGCGTAGGTAATGAAAGTATTACTAAACAACAAACAATGGGAGTCAATGGTATTTGCGTGAGTAAAAAAATACAATAAATGTCAGAAGTGACGATTAAATATGACTTATTCTGTACGACTACTAAGGTTATTCTAAATAGCGGATACAGATATAACACTAAAACTGAGAGATGACACCAACCGAGATGCAAAACTCTTCTCAACTACTGATCAAAATTCGCTTTCGAAGAGACCGGCAATTGTCGGTCACAAAATAAACGTGGCTTAACGAGCAGTAACAATATTTGCGGTTTGTCAAATACCAGTTTTTAATTTTACATTTGTGTGGGCAGCGCTCGAAATACCATAAATAGATAGTAGAGAAACGAAGGGTTCAAATTACCCACGCTCTCTATCACTGCTTGAAATTTAGTGGACTGAATAGTATTGTCACTTCTAGTTGCTCTGTCTCAAAAAGATACGAACAATCGTTCGTGCCTTATAAGTTTAACTGGTATCTTATAAACTAACAGCTCCTCCACATATCCTCATGAATGGCTTAACATCTGCAAAAAGTAAACTTTGTTAGCAGTGCACCTCCAGGCATTCAGTTCATGTGACCAGGGGGTGAAGACCGTTGTGTTTTTAGTTGGTGTCAAATCTCACACAATGCGTCATCAATTTCGGCAATGGGCGAAGCTGATGCTACCTAGTGAAAAAATGTAAAGCAAGCAGAGGCAGGAACAAGGAATACAGGCTTGAATTACTGACAAGTATTACATATGGTACACAGAAGCAAGAACACGAGCAACCGTGATTCGCTGAACGAAGAGGATCAACAGTTAGCTGTAATCAAGGCTAGTTATGAGGCGAGCCCCAAAATGTGCAGATAAAAGATGGAATTAAATCGTTTCTACGTCATGACTCCTTCTTACCCAATAATTGGGACATTCGTTCAGTGCAGCGAAGAGCGATGCTAATTTAGAACCCACGACTCACTCTTGCCCAATAATTGTGCCTTTAGTCAATTCAGCCACGGGTCATACAAATTTAGGACCCACATCTTCTACGTGTAAGGCGAATGCTCCACCCAAATAAACAAGAGCACGGCATGGTAGATGAGAACGTGTACATTGTTTCATTCAGTGACGTAGAACAGGTTAATAGCGTAACGCTAGGAAGTACTGAAAGTGCAGTGGAACGTACAAATACAGAACAAATCATCCAGCAAGAGGAATTTAAAACAAAGCTGGTAGAAGGTAACATTCTTGCTTGCTCAACCGATTGTTTTTCTTACAAAGGACTTGACTCAACCATCAGGCTCGACGATCAACTGTCATTTCCTTCGCGCCCAGTTGATCGCGATTGTTCGTCAAATGTTGAAACATTTACTGCTAAGACGCTTGTAAATTCAACGTTCAAGAGACGGCGTCTTAGCAGAGTCATGAAGCTAAGAACATTAGAAGCTCTTCTTGTATCCACAAACTGATACGAACTAAATACAATGACCAGCGGTACTTTGCATTAGCAATACACTCGCAATAATGAGACACCTAAAATTGAAGACATAAAACCGATTCAACTTCAATGGTTGAACAGCCATCTCCCAAAAAGTTTAATTTCAGGATGGCAAGGAAACCAATTGCTAAAGAGTCTAATTATGCTCCTGATTTATGCAGAGATTGAAGGGTGTCTACAATGCGAAGCCTAACACTCGGCGGCGTTATGGAAAGATCTCCCAAATATCTAACTACGCAACACTAATCCAAATGACACGAGTAGCTACGAGGTGAATATGTGCTTCGGAAAGTACCTTAAACTACTAGCATCATTGCACTTTATATTAAATTAGGGTCATTAGAATAGATAAATTTATAGGTATATCGATTAAATCTATAAAGGTACGAGTATACAAGCAGAATATGCTGACTAGCAAATGGTGCTGTCAAACCAAACCAGAATGTAGCAGCTCCCTCAGTATACGTTGTTGAAGAAAAAAAAAGAGGCCACGTTTCACGTTGTTTCCAGCGCTTATTTGATAGTTATGATGCCTCTAAGCGCAACCATGCGTTTGAAAAAAATCTGCGTCAGCCATCTGGTGGGCCAGACAGCAACCTCCATCCGGCGGGCGAGTTGGTCCAAGGAGGGTAGCTAGTACTACTGTACTATATATCAGATACGAAAACAACCTTCAGTTGTGCAAGTACTTGAATTTTCGACTGCAGAGAATGTCTCTGCGTCTCGAAGTACGTCCATGGGAGACGGCCACAACATACCTTATTGTGTATGAGTAGATTAGAGAGTAGAGTCTTTCTAGTGCAATGGAGTCAAAGTCCTTCTGGCACCGAACTTCAAACCAGCAGCCAGCGCTGCATGAAGTCATCGACAAATCATCCTCCGTCTCCGGAATTGTTTCGACTCACGGCATGCTCAGGTCACTACTGTTTATAGAGATATATAGAGAGGTCACAAATGTGTCCTACTCAAAGTGAGCAAAGAAAACGGTGGTTCTCCGGGATGGAGGAGTTCATTGGTAAGTAAGATTTAATATTATCAATTCACAACAGATCAGATTTCAGTTAGGAGACCGGTTTCTTGAAGGTATCTGAGAAGTGGTTCCGCACTTACGTGTCTCTGAGAGAACTTAGTAAGCATTAGGCGATGTATATTAGGAAGGTCCAGGAACCGGCTCCTGGCGAAGTATGTGCGCCGACATTCCGTCTACGTGGGGCATTGTGTATGGTCAGATACTAATACGAAACACTTGTGCGATGTATTCTGGTAGATAAGATGTATTTTTTTGCAAAATGTAGCATCCAAACAATGCAATTTACTGAAAAATTATTTACCAAGAGAAGTAGCATGATAAAAAAATAGCACAATTGAAACTAAAAATTAAATGAGGTGTTTACAAGATGACAAGCAACGCAGAATGTTGACTAGCTAATAAAACAGACTGTCAAACAAATAGGTTCGATTATCCAAAAATTATTTAATTGAAATGCGTTACCAAGTATCATAATTGAACCAGAGACCAACAAAAGCACCAGGGATCTGATTTCTAACAACACGACGAAGGGCATTTCAAAAACATCCTGCTATGATAAATATAGGAATAGCCTAAATGAAATGCTGAAGTCTCACGAAATGGAGACGAAACAGCGCCCAGGAAAAATAGGTTAGTATGCACACAAGATTGACACGGTAGGAAAATAATAAGTTACTAAAATGAGTACGTCAATACTTGAGAACATTACTAATCTGTCCCTAGAGAAAATTATAACAATATTAATATCACATTTATGCATATAGGAATCAAGTATTTGTGTACTGGTTAATATGAAGCCGAGTGCGACAATGTAATTATCACTTTTTATCAAGTTACTAATGAATTGCACAACTTAATACGTTTGCTGAAAAATCCAAGATAATGCTGCAGTCGGTTTTATTAGTGATTGGTTACAATATCTCTAATGATTACTAAATAATGTAAACAGTTTGAAAAATAATAGTAATAAATATTTGTTGAAATGAATGATAATAATTCTGTGGAATATCAGTCGGTCATAGTTCAAAACCGATGGTTAAATTAAAATGTTGAATAGACGTAATGCATCAAAACAATCCTACAACAATCTAATTGTAACTCACTTTTCTCACCCATGACTGTAAAACGCATACCCATGTAAATCGACCATACGTAAATACCAGTCATTATCGAATAATTTGTGAAATAAGTTCAATTTGTGATGCAGAAGTATTAATTATAACAGCAAATAAAATAGTACGTCTGTTTAACGAGATTGCCAGCGTGAGAACATGCTACATCAACTAAGTATATGTATATATATATAGTTTAAGAGGGCTCAACACCGCCCAGCTCGAACGCGAGCCTTAGTGAGCTCTCTCGTAGGGGACCAGGTATGTACTGTTGAAAAGCACATGATCAGAAAATCCGGGCTGCTTACAAAAGTATAGGAGCATCAAGGCTGTGCAGCTCAAAGTAGTAGCTCTAGACCGGACAGAATCTCAAAATGGCAGTTACTATCGTTTCTATGAACGTTGGGCTAAGCCCAGTTGACCTTAGCGAGCCTATAGTAAAATCTCTTGACCAACACGCGGTTTATGCAGTCAGTAAGCTAATAACGGTCGGAATAGTATTCAACCTATCAGTATTAATCTATTGGGTCTACACACTTTTTCTTCAACACTATTTATATAGCGGATGAATTATGACGTTTAGTCAAGGTCACTACAATTTCCCCTATAGCAAGGCTGCAACAAACAGATAGTACAAGTGCCTTTCTCTAAAAGTCTTTATTATTGTTAGCATCAATTCAACAGTAGACCAGATCATTCGCAAGTCGTGACAACATCTTTGAAATAGTTGCCTTGGTCGTAAGGACTTCACTTTTCACACAATCAATTCTCCGTTTGCACGCAAAATCTTGTTCAGTAAGCCAGCACAACGGTGGCATATGAGCAAAGAGTTACCTGATAACAGATGTCGGTAGCGATGGGTTTGACACAACGGTAAGCATGCCATTGACCTGTAATGCTGCAGCAATACATTAGGGAACTGTAAATGAATCTGTAATAGTACTGCGCTACCGCTCAAATAAGAACGTCTACAAACAGTCACGCAGGTATATTGTACATAGCTTAGCTGTTTTGAGTGCACCGCAGTTCAACTTCTAGTGAGTAAACATAAGCAATCCAAACTTGAGGTGCTTCAGAGCATTCGCGCGATACTTTCTGCAGCTTCGCAAAAACAGATACAACAGGCCAAGTGTGCCGCTATCTAGTCTTTCAGGGTAAAATAGTAAGCACCGCCATCTGTGTAGAGCAAAATTTTGTGATAAGATGCTCCGTGAGTCCGCTAAAAATGGATAACGGACCTTGTGGATCATCTTTGAGGATGCTGCAACGGCAGAGGCGCAACAATTTGTGACAAGTACTGTGGCGACGGCCATACAAAGTGAAACTCTCCAGCGCTCACGATGACTTGGTGCGATGAGGCTGAGTAAACCGGTTCAAGGATTGTAGGCAGAAGTGGTTACTCTGCTAAAAGTGATGAGTGCTCGATCGTTTGCAGAGTGAACGACTGAATAGAAAGTTTAGTGCAGAGTCGAGTTTCAATCTGATGTTCGTAGTGGGTGGCGGCTGCTGTTGTTCCAGCTATCTATGATGGACAGAGCACTGCAGAGGAAAGAGATCAAATGTTGCAATTGTGATGACCAATACTTTTTATACTGGCTAAAATATGTAGCAGTAGGCTACCTTGTCAAGCATTTGGTTTCTAGAATAAACATAGTCATATCTCAAAGAACAGAGCTGATGGTAATGAAATTGTAAAAATTATATTAATGTAAAGCAGGATTGTGTAACAAGGAAAACCCCAATTTGGATACACAGAAGTCATGTCAACAACATCAGTTGCCTCCAATTGGAGGAATATCACGCATCACGATGCAAGATCAATAATTAGGTGCAAGTGCAAAGAACCAACCTTTAAGAATGTAATCTGTGAGTAGAGCGGGCACCGTCGGGCTGTCCTCGTTGATGGCCGTCAGAACTGCACAACAATTATATCATTATATTGATGATACTAAAATTCCACTATAATGTAGCTCATCCCAGCGCATTGGTGGCCGTCAAAACTGCCACCAATTACGTCATTATAATGATGAAGATAACAAAACTCCACTATATTGTAGCTAATCCCAGCGCATTAGTGGCCGTCAGAACTGCACAACAATTATATTATTGATGATAATAAAACTCCACTACATTATATTTAATCTCATCGCATTGGTGGCCGTCAGAACTGTACAACAATTATATTATTGATGATAATAAAACTCCACTACATTATATCTAATCTCATCGCATTGGTGGCCGTCAGAACTGCACAACAATTATATTATTGATAACAAAACTCCACTACATTATATCTAATCTCATCGCATTGGTGGCCGTCAGAACTGCACAACAATTATATTATTGATGATAATAAAACTCCACTACATTATAGCTAATCTCAGCGCATTGGTGGCCGTCAGAACTGCACAACAATTATATTATTGATGATAATAAAACTCCACTACATTATAGCTAATCTCAGCGCATTGGTGGCCGTCAGAACTGCACACCAATTATATTATTGATAATAAAACTCCACTACATTG
>SDVV010002318.1:0-23299 GCA_016164225.1 Gammarus roeselii | reverse complement strand
TGCAGAGTTTAGGAACAGAAGTGTTCCATTCAGCTTGGAACACAGAGTAGTTACGTGGTGTTTGAAGGAAAGATCGGGATCAAACCATACTCCCAGACATATAACTTTATCTTCAACAGGAATGTCAGATTTGCCTATCCTAACAGAAAAAATTCATTGGAACTGCTTTTCTTTTTGAGTTTGAGCCGAACAAGATGCATTTTTTTTTCTGAGTTGAGCTTGAGTCCCTTTTTATCATACCAAGATTTCAGATTGGTTACAGCTGTCTCAGCATCGTCTTTCAGTGCATTCAGATCCGACGGCTTTCGGGAAAGCAATATTTGAACATCATCGGCGTACATTATCATTTTCGCTTGATTTTTTGGTAATTTACAGTCGATGTCGTTTACAAAAACCAGGAACAACAAAGGGCCAAGTATCGAACCTTGAGGGACCCCAAAGGAAACTGTGGCTGAATTTGACATAGTTGCGTTATCGAGATTAACTGATTGTTGTCGATTCATCAGATAACTTTCGAACCAAGTAGGGTCAATTCCGATGTTGCGGAGCTTGCCAAAAAGAATTGTATGGTACACTGTCAAATGCTTTCGATAAGTCTAGCAATACCAGCAGAGATATCTGCCCCTCATCAAAGTTTTTGTACAGATCTTCAGTGATGCTCATAAGTGCGTCTTCTGTTGACAATTTTCGCCGACAAGCATACTGGCAGGCATTGAACAGCTTGTTTGATTCTAAAATTTCGGATAGGACAGGCAGAAGACTGATCGGTCTAAAGTTGGATGGTTCATTCTTGTCCCCAGATTTATGTATTGCTTTTATAATTGCATGCTTCCAGATCTCAGGAAAAGTTTCACTAGCTATGGAGGTGTTAATAACTGTGCTGATATAAGGCAAGGTCACTATGAGGCTGTCTTTCAGATATTGTAGGGCTAAACCATCTATTCCTGTAGAATTTGTGTTCCTCAAGGCGAATACAGCTCGTTTTACTTCGTGTTGCGATACTTGCTTTGGTTTGCATTTGACATTTGCTTCTTGTTCGCTGTCTCCATCGAAAGCTGTTGGACTCCATGTATCTGTTGCGTCGCTTTGTATTCTTTGATGAGCTTCCTGGGTCACCTCTTCAAAAACCTGTTTCCCAACTCCAGCGAAGTAGTTGTTAAACTTCTCTGAAGTTGCTTGAGTATTTAGATAAGTAAGCGAGATGATATTTTTTTGTAGGGAACAATTCTTTTCAGTACATTCCACGTTTCTTTTTGATTGTTTTTGCACTGTTCTAGTTCCTCATGATGGTACTACATTTTTGCCCGCCTGACTTCTCGTTTGACTCTTCTATTTTGAATTCGAAACATACTTCTTCTCTTGATTGTGGACATAACACCCAGGTGCATATGTACACATCTGTTCTATTATAGCTAGATTAATGAGGTTGAAGTATATTCCATCAGGCAATTAGCTAATTTGCCGTCACGGCGCTATGCGGTAACCGCCCGTACGACGGACTGCTATCACTGCGCCATGTGGCGATAGCGCTCCTAGCCCGCCTATCAAAGGCCTGATCTGACGGTTTCTGCCCCGAGACATGCATCGGCTGAGCCGCTGACCGCTGCTGCACCGAAAACATGGGCTGACTTCTCTCGACTATAGACGAGGCTTGGCGGTATATTTTTTTAAACGAATGTTTTGCTGGGCTGTTTTGTCGATAGATTGCGGCAGCGACCATTGTTTTACCCCGCGGTCGATTCTTTACAGTTAGGTTATCGGTTGTGCATGGTGCTTTTTGCCTATAGGGAAGCTGTGAATGGCAGGACGAGGAAGCGAACCTGTATTGCAAACTCTAGCACCATCTTTCTACGAGTTCCGAGGTGGTGAGACACAAGGAGAGTATGGATGAAGGGAGATTAATACAGAAGTGAGAGGAAGTAAATTCACAGGTAAACCAAGGCATTAGATTGCTGGAGTGAAGAGTTATGTGAACGACCGAGGTATCAGTGAGGAAGGAGCAAGAGATTTTCAGGGATGGGAGTGAGTGGAAAATGATTGTGAATGAATGAGTGTGTCGCGGCCCTGGAGAGCTTCTCCGCCTTTGGTCGCCTTGTTGTAAGGTGAAATAGCGGGGGGCTGAGGAAAGGGATAGCTGTCGAGCCCTGCTGGTGACACCCACTGATCTCTGAACTCTCAATTGACTCGAAAAGAGAAGACGGGCTTCTTGCTGGATCCTTTTGCGGTAATGGGCAAATAGTTGTATGTTTTTGTCTCCGTGTGGGATGTTTGTAGTGATCACCTTCCAGTTTGGAGGTGGCGGCCGTATGTCTTCAAATATATGATTTAACTGCGTGATCATTTGAAGCAGTGTTCTTAACAGTTTGGTTTGCATTTTCTCATCAGTACTTATGCCATCATTCCAGTGTCGGTTTTCCTTAGTTCAAACTCTCACTAGTAATTATTTATTAATCTTGATCAGAGATATTCCTGGACGTCGAGCTACGTGCAACGAGTCATGTCCTGGTCGAGCTACGTGCAACGAGCTATGTCCTGGTCAAGCTACGTGCAACGAGCCATGTCCAGGTCGAGCTACGTGCAACGAGCCATGTCCTGGTCGAGCTACGTGCAACGAGCTATGTCCTGGTCAAGCTACGTGCAACGAGCCATGTCCTGATCGAGCTACGTGCAACGAGCTATGTCCTGGTCGAGCTACGTGCAACGAGTCATGTCCTGGTCGAGCTACGTGCAACGAGCCATGTCCTGGTCGAGCTACGTGCAACGAGCTATGTCCTGGAATATTACTCTGATTGTATTACCCTTGATGGAATTGCAGCGTATTGGACTACTCTCAAAATCATCCCCCAACGTGACGTCATTCCACTTCACATCCCCATTATGCAACCCCTTCCCCCCTTCTTTCTTCAGTACATATTGCCGGTATTTAGTGCTCACTAACCTCCTCTCCTCCCCTCCACTAGCCGTTCTCAGTCCCCCTTCTTATTTCGATTGTAAGATTTATCCCCCCCATCAATCGGTATCTTCAACCCCTCCCCCCCTCCGTCTGCCTTCGGTTGTTCCGTGCGGTCCACCCCTGTCCGCTGATGCCGTCGGACAGTCCGTAATGCGGCTCGGGGTCGTGTTGCGTGGCTCTGGAACAGGAGAGGCCCTCACGCAATAATATACTCTTGGAAGCAGCCTGCTGAGTCCACGCTTGCCTGCTTTACCAATTCCGCCGTCTGCCGGCACAACTTGAGACCATTTTCTCTGGACGAAGCACTAGAGGCAGCCTATCGTGTTGCTGTTCAACAACTCAGGTGAACGGCAAAGTTCTCTACCGAAACATCCAAACTTCCGGCCTGGTATTACTAAACTGATGTTATTTTTTTAGTTCGAGAAGTTTAAGTTTAGTTTATTTCAGGGATTTTTTTTTGTGAAGTAGCCAGCCCTTCTTCTTGGCGCGATCAAGAATCAGTCCACTTGGTTTAATGTGGTGCTGCTAAAATAGAGTCCTGTTCTTGCTTTAACTCGACCAAAACGTGTTTAAATTATTTACAGAAAGAACTGTTGATAGCTCTGAGGTAGCTACTGTCCAAACCAAACTTATGCCGTTCTACGAAATATATGTTGCGACGTTCTACCCACCCGCTTCAAAATCACTTAGCATGACAGCGAAATAGTTTTTAGTGTTCATATTCATTAGGTGTGAGATACGTACGGTTAGAACCTCCCATCCCGCACGTTTGTTTTTCAAATGCATTTTTCAACAATTACCTCCTGATTATTGAAACCTTCATTGATTCTGTACCCCGACATTAGTTTAGATTATTATTTTACGTATTTTCGATATATTGTGCATCATGTAAATGCAATCAACCAATACCATGTCGTTCGTGTTAGATTTTTTTATTTGCATTTCATTCTTCCCCCAGGCTGTGGTTCTGCCCCCCTTGGCCCGCTGGCCGCACGAGAACGGCTGGACCTTCACCACCTGGTTCAGGCTCGACCCCATCAACTCCGTTAACATCGAGCGCGAGAAGCCCTACCTTTACTGGTGAGTACAGAGGATGTGGCTCTAGGGACGCTGGGACGGCAGTAGGACGTGCCCCATGATGGGGCTCTGCATGGGGAGCAACTTCACATCGCTGTCCAAGGAAGGATCGTGTAAGGGGAGCTGGCGCCCACTGCTGCCTATGAATGAACGGGTAGCAATTCCCCATCACCATATTGGATAGAAGTTTGCAACTCTACTCACGAGCACAGTAACCAGTATTACGCCAACCTAACATTGAAACCATCTCCGGGATTAAGGGGGGTAGTGATCAGAATGGTGATGCAGGAGGTGATCCTGACTCCGGGCTTGCACTCGAATGTGTAATGGGTTGTTCTCTACTTGCTCGAAATTACCGTACATACTATATACTATTTCTCAAACCCGCTACAGTGTTCCTCAATTTAGTGCTAATTGACCAGCGACGATTGCAAAATAAGAACTTGTGCAAGGTCATTATCGTTATAATGTAGATATGTGCAAGATAGTTTTCATTATAATGTAGATATGTGCCAGGTGGTTTTCGTTGTAATGTAGATGTGTGCAAGATAGTTTCATTATAATGTAGATATGTGCAAGGTAGTTTTCATTATAATGTAGATATGTGCAAGGTAGTTTTCATTATGATGTAGATATGTGCAAGATAGTTTTCGTTGTAATGTAGATTTGTGCAAGATAGTTTTCATTGTAATGTAGATATGTGCAAAATAGTGATGCAGTAAGTAATTGAGAACGATTGGAGAGAACACTAATGCAAGTTTGAAATGTGTGCCATCATAAACTATCATTCATAGAGTTTCTTCTACAAACAGCTTTTGACGTCACGAACCTTCAACTTAATGAGGTGGTATCTCAAAAGATGCTCATCTAATCGCTTATAAATATTTACTTCTGCACTATGTTGCGTTTACATGCAATATAACTATTTTGGATGGACTCTGTGCCTTCAAAACAAATCATTTGGAACTTTGAACTCGTTCAGGATTCGAAGTGAAGATGGGTTTTCTTGACAATTTTGAACGTTTCATCCAATTTAACTGGCTACGGCATGTAACTATATGAAGTCTACATAGAAAACATGTTATATTGTATGAAAAGTGTGAATGCTATGGAAGTGATTTTTAGTGATCATTAACATGAACGTTGGAGATATTTATTTGATCAAGAATTAAGAGGCAATCCTCTACTTGAAGTTAATATATTTTATTTTGAGTTCAGAACTTCAGAATATAATTATTGAAAGGATATTAAAACATTGCGATTTGGTTAGGAATATATTTCTGCATTTGATACATCTGCGTCTATACACGTTTCTACGTTTGATCGTCGTCGTAGGGATTCGGGTTGGCAGCGTCTCGTTTGTGGGATTAATAAAGTCAAGACGTCTTTGAAGGGAAGCAGTACACTTCTCAACGTATACCTCTGTTGCATTGTACTGATGCCACCAATCATGTCTACTTTTACGGTTCGATTTTAGGTATCAATTATGATAAGAAGGAATGCATTTAAAGCGGTGTATATAACAACGGTTGTAAGCTGAATATCTTTGGTCACACGTTTTTGTCATTAACCACGTTTACACAACATATCGTGGCGACAGCGGATCATCGCGGTTGTCCTGTTGCCACTGCTTCCGTAAAAGGCCTAAGACAGAACAGCAGTGCAGCACAACGTCCCTCTGTTAATTCAGCAAAGCGTTCCAGAGTCCCAGCACTGCATTCCATAGTCCCAGCACTGTGTCGTATGATCGCGTCCCAGCATCCTCCCCAGTCGCGCTTCCCGCCCTGAGGATCCTCGCGTGACCGGTGGCCTGGAAGCCGTCCTCTTAACGAGGACGAGGACCCCTCAAACGTCACCTAATAGCTGACCACAACTCTTCAAGCCACTCTTCCTCTGTGTCATTTGGGACTGCTGTGTGAATCTTGCGCTTGCATAAGCTGTAGCTCTTGCATGCAGGCACCGGATGGAGGAAACGCGACGCTTTTCTTGTAATTCATTCGTACTCTCAACGCCGTTTTGCCAAGCTATCAATGAGTCACTTTGATATTTTATCTTGCAGAAGAAGGATAAGATTCTGTTTCAGAGCTGCGCGTTGTGAATGAGAGGTGCGGTCTATTGACCTTCGCCGCCGATACTTTAGAGTGATTTATTTCGTGCTATTCAGAATGTCCGTCCAATTGGGTGATACGTGGGATGCAGCAATCTGTTCACGGTCGAACGCTCTTTAGTGAGCCTCTACGCTCGATTTGTCCCGCCATAACACCGAGTGTCACAAGCACTTGTGCCTTCACTAAGGTTGCGAGTCTCGACCCAACGCTTGTGATGCACACCCGCTGTTAGGCCTTCAAACGTTAGCTTTGCCACCGTTATGGCCGAGAGGAGTGTGCCGCCCACCCAGTGATCTCTGGCATGTTAGCTATTTGCATAATTCAATCAATTTGTCGCGTTATGAAATGCAAAGGGTGTTGCCGTGCCTGTTGCCTGAGGCCGTTGCAAAAGCACTGCCGACCACACCGGATACTGTCTTCCGTTGCAGCATTTATAAACGGCTCAATCTGTAAGCGACACGCGATGTTTGTAAAGATGGTCCTCACCATCTCGTGCGTCACACAATTTGCGGTTTCTCCGGCTGTTTAGTGTGAGGGTGAGATTGCAGGGGCGTCCCGTACTGTGTAACTCTGAGCAACTCTGAACGGATTATGGAATCTGAAACTACAAGAAGAATTTTTCTCGCGGCTAAAGTGAGCTGGCTATATTATCTCAAACTCTGTTGTTACATGCACAAGAATTACTACTCTCAAGTCATGGCGGTTATATAATCGCGTATTTAGTTTCACCACTTCCCTAGTATCAAAGTGAAAGACCAAGAACAATATCCTTCATTGTTTATCCCTCGCATTTCTGGTTTAAATCTGTTAACATCTACATGCTAGAGGGTGTGACAGTCTATCGATAAATATCTATGTACACACGTAACGTCGGTCGATGATCAGTGGTAAGGCGAGTAAGGCTTGTGTCCCTGGTGGTAGGCAGGCTGCGGTTTGTACCCTCCGTATTGGCCCCCGTGGTACTCGGGGTAGTGCGCCTCGCCCTCGTACGTCACCTCAGCCTGGAAGCCGTTGTAGTGGTCGGCATGGTACTTGACGTGTTGGATCCTGCCGTCAGGGAGCGCTACTGAGTACGAGCCGTGTACGTTCTTGCCGTCAGACTTCTCGGAGTGGCCAAAGTTGGCTCCTGTGTAGTGGTCTTTGACGCCGTAGTCGAATGCGTAGGGTTTGGGCTCCTGGTGAAGGAGGTAGGGAATAGTGTTAGTACACTGTATTTTTTGTGCTTCAACGCAGCCCACTGCGCAGCCCACGAACACCTTGTTAAACTAGGTGTTCGTGAGTTAGCTCGAATGCAAGTGAAAGAAAATTAGTGGGGAGAGAAAATGTTGCTGAATGATTAATTGATGCATTGATTTCTCTAATTTAATATAAATATTTCCATGATATCATTAAAAAAAAATATTAATAGTCTGATATTCAGAGGTAATTGAGAGTTTACGATACTATCCATTCGTTTTATAGTTGTTACTTCATGTACATTGACGTAGCACAAGCCATACTACCGAATTATACATAAATACAATTTTGAAGTTACACGAGTCTATACATATATTTTTTTCCAATTAATGGTAACCACGAAGTCAAGATAATTCTATTACGATACTATACATTTTTAAAGAACCGGCAATGCGTTCAACTACAAGACATAAAATAATGCTGTGGTACATATCGGAACTGCTCTGTAACTATAACTGCAACTGAACGAGAGGCATCAAATGTTTAGCTAAACCTGGCACTGTCCAATGATTGGTTGCGCTTTCTTCTTTACCGGTGCCTAATCAAGTATGTTATGTACAATTTGATAAACTTTCAATACGAAGTGCATTGCTTGTTGACGCCTGCTCCCGTTTACTTTATTTTGCGCTCACCCTTTTTAGATGCAGGTATTCAGCATCAACACCACTACTTCTCGGTGCTCCACCCCCTCCAAATCCTTGATACTCAAGGCCACAAGAGAATAACAGCAAAGTTTTAGGTGACTGACATAAACATGAGGTTATGAAAGTGGTTCCCTACATCGGTGGTTTCTGCGACGCGAGTGCACCTTCTCCAGCGCCCCGATGCGACCATCTCTTGCCCTGAACCCGTAGGTCGTCTATAAGTGAACCACCTCTCGTCCTTAGGCAGTCTATAAGTGAACCACCTCTCGTCCTTAGGTCGTCTATAAGTGAACCACCTCTCGTCCGTTGGCAGTCTATAAGTGAACCTCTCGTCTGTAGGCAGTCTATAAGTGAATCCCCTCTCGTCCTTAGGCCATCTATAAGTGAATCACCTCTCATCCTTATGCCGTCTATAAGTGAACCACCTTTCGTCCTTAGGCCGTCTATAAGAGACCCACCTGTCCTCTTGTCCTTAGGCCGTCTATAAGTGAATCACCTCTCGTCCTTAGGCCGTCTATAAGGGAACCCCGCGGAATTATTTTGCACGTACTATGAATGCCACTGGAGATTTCTCTCTCTAAAGCTGCCTATGACTAGCGCACCCCGCGGGATTGTTTGCACACCTCTTAGCTATGACGGATGACTTGCTGTTTGTGTGACTGCCAATCAGTCAGTACTGTCTTGGAATAGTATGTTTGTTACTCACGTGCTTGTCGTCGTCGTGGTGGCTGTGGTAGGGGTCGGGCTTGTATAAGGTTTTAGGCTTGTAGATGGGTTTGGGGTGGTAGGACGGCTCGGGCACGTACACGGGCTCAGGCTTGTGATATTTGGGTTCGTGCTTGTAGACTGGTTTTGGTTTGTAGATTGGTTCGGGTTTGTATACTGGTTCTGGTTCGTGGTATTTGGGTTCAGGCTTGTACACTGGTTCAGGCTTGTGATACTTGGGCTCGTGCTTGTAGACGGGCAGTGGCTTGTACACTGGTTCGGGATGGTACGAATTAGGGTGATAGTCGAGCAGTGACTTGCCATGAGGATGGTACAGGGGCAACTCCGGCTTGTAGATGGGATGGTAAAGAGGCTCGTGAAAGTGTGCGGAAGGATGGTACACTGCCGGGCTGTGGTACAATGAGCGGTACGGGTCTTGGGCCATGGGTTCAGCTTTGGCGTCAGGGGCTGCCTCGGGCTTAGCATCAGGGGCGGCGGCAGCTAGAGATAAGCTCAAGAGAAGCAGTGCTGTTAAAACCTGAAAAGAAAATCATAAGAATTGGTCATTTATTAGTTTTACGTTTACAGTTTACAAGCATAGCAATTTCTTAAGAAGTAGCTTGGTGGTGTGCAAAATGTTGAAAAAAAGACACACTGTTGTCTTGCACTGTTACCAACCCGCAAATATGTAAACTCAGTATTGTTTGATCGCCCTATAGGTATGTGTCACCGATAGCCTGTTCACTGGAAGGTGCGACGGGAGGTGAGCGGTGGTCCCTTGTTACGTCACCTCCCCTAATGATCTCGGTCCAGCAGCGCGGCATATGGGAGGAAGTAAACCGGGCTTGGCTTCCTCTGCCGCATGGGGACCATAATGCAAAGAAAGGGAAAATATGCTGATGGTCGCGGTGGATGCCTTCCTGCATTACTCCTTCTCCTTCTGCTGTTGGTGTAGCTCAAGGCAGTGGTAAACATGATACTTTCTCCGCCCCGACCGCTTCCATCAGGTGTTAAGGAGCGAGATTGAAGGCTTATTGATTCTGAACACATCACTACAGCTGTTTTCTTTCTGCCCAGTGCTCGTATGATCTGAAGGGTACTGTTGTTGACATATCACTACTGCTGTTCTCTTTCTGCCAGTGCTCGTATGATCCGAAGGATGCTGTTGTTGACATATCACTACTGCGGTTCTCTTTCTGCGCAGTGCTCGTATGATCCGAAGGATACTGTTGTTGACATATCACTATTGCTGTTCTCTTTCTCCCCAGTGCTCGTATGATCTGAAGGAAACTTGTTGGCGTATCACTACTGCTGTTCTCTTTCTCCCCAGTGCTCGTATGATCTGAAGGAAACTTGTTGGCGTATCACTACTGCTGTTCTCTTTCTCCCCAGTGCTCGTATGATCTGAAGGAAACTTGTTGGCGTATCACTACTGCTGTTCTCTTTCTCCCCAGTGCTCGCATTATCCGGAGGATACTGTTGTTGACATATCAGTACAGCTGTTCTCTTTCTGCCCAGTGCTCGCATGATCCGAAGGATGTTGTTGTTGTATGTCGTCTATCTGTGACAAGTATTTTTGAAATGCTTTTTTCCTCGAAGAACAACAACGGTACTTCACTGGACACTTATGCAACGTATTTTTTGTATGGATGTGTTTTTCGACTAGTTGATCACTCGCAGTGGCTTTTCCTTCACGATACCACTACCATTATGAGGACAACTGAAAAATTGTTACGGAATTATTTACAAAATTGTACTACTTATAGCAACAAATATGCTCTTGTTATACCCAAAGAGTATGCGATGTAACAGAAGAACTCTCTAAGCTGTGAGGTCACGACACACCGACTCTAAAATTGATTCGTGTTTGGCGTGGCGTCACCGCGGCACGCAATAAACACTGGTAATCACTTTAATTTAAAAACTAGTTGCACTTCGATTACTGTCATTGTAACGTTAGTAGGGAGATACTTCTTCGAAATATATTTGTAACAAGAATAACTTAGAGAAATTTTGAACAGATGTAAAATATGTACAAATGATTATCTAAATCATGATTGAATGAATTGAACGGTTTTAAAGGGGTTCGAGCCGGTCTCACGCCATGCGTGTCCGCTGCTCCAGTAATGAGGCCGCAGTATTCCAATAAGAGTGCACAACAGGTCGTTTCAATCAATTCAAGACTGCTTAGATTGTAAAATATAACGTAAGAAGGCAAGATTTGATACTGCTGCAAATTACTCTTGATTGAGAGAATAAAATGAGACACGTTACCTGTGCCTTGAGATGAAAAACCGCTTTTTTACAAGAAAAGGTCGCAAACATTCTTAATGTGCTGCCTTTACTTGATAATTTTATGAAAAAATATCTTTATTCAATCATCTTCAATTTCCTAATTCAACCACTCCATGGCTGGCTTAAATTTGACGATAAGTAGCATTACAAAAGTATTTTAAACAACAACCATTGCACATGTCACAGTTACAATGAACTAGTGGTATGGGATCAGGAGGCGTGCATTGTGGCGGTCACCTCTGGAAGTGTCGATTGTTTAATACTGATCACTGATCTGGATTTGTAACCAAAAAGTACTTAGTTACTCTACAATATTCTTAGCTCGCCTTGCGTTATGTCAGCATTATTGTTTATCTGATGTTATTTATTAAATCTTCAATACCTTCCATGCCACTCAATTACATAACGTCAGCTTGCGTTTGCCCGACCAGACACTTCTTCCATGCCACACAATTACATAACGTCAGCTTGCGTTTGCCCGACCAGACACTTCTTCCATGCCACACAATTACATAACTTCGTCCTGCGCTTGCCCGACCAGACACTACTTTCCACTGGCGCCTCCTCAATTCTGTCCTGTGTTTTTTTACTTGGCTCCTGGGAACTAGAAACTGGTGTCTATTCTAGCGTGTTCGATCAATATGTGTTTTCGTAGAAGAAAAACCTGCCAATTACTAAAGCGTGTTGTCAATTGCCCTTAAGACGCGCCACGGCTACATGCAGGGGGCATTATTAGGTCCTCCATGGCATGCGGCGTGATGACTGGCATGTGGCGGAGTGGCTGGCGTGAGGCGTAGTGGTTCGCATGTGATGTGCTGATGGTGGATGGCATGTGCATTAGAGGCCTGTCATGTTCATGATTTGATTATGCTATCACATGTTTTAAATGATTTTCATTGAACTAATGTATTCATGCATCAGCGTGTTTATTCAACACGAATGTTCTAACGATCCATACATAATTGGATACCAGTATCATAACTGAGTATCACATTCACTGACAAAGTATCATCACAACCAGTTTCGAGAAGGTAATATTAGTAGGGGCAATGATGCTATCATCCTGCTTCCTATTTGGCCTTCTCCGGTCATTTGTCATGACCCCGTCTCCATTAATTCTGAAGCCTCATTAATTGTGGTTACTTAACTCGGGTTGTTTTACGGCGGGCACGATCTCGCAACTCGTCGAAAGCGCTTCTCTCGGCGCGGCAAGGCGGGCTGCCATTTCAGAGGTGGGACCTGATATGCAAGTACTCAACATCTCTCTCGTTACTTTGTCCAAGCTTTAGGAGGATAATTTGAACAAAATACATCTGAAATTTGATTGGACGTATGTTTTGCCTTTGGTTTGCGGTTGCACCCGAGACTGATTGACTGAGCAGCTCTCATGGCATCATTTGGGAAGTCTTTATTGCTGGCATGTGCAATTATGCAAAGCAAGGTCGCTAATTTTATTACTTGCTCCCCTGAGGCCTGTCTTGAATGCATCGTGTAATGTAGCTCATTACAACCCTCGGGGGCTGTGAAGGGTCGAAGGGCTGTGAAGAAGCCATTTTTAATACATTAAAAAATTATGATTTCAAATCGTATTAGAAGAAAATATCAACTGGTTATGCCCTGGTTTCGTAGACACAATCACTAAATATTTTGATGCAGATTACAGGTGTTAATTTTTTTACTTCTCATCGTTCCAAATCTTGACTTAATTCGTCACGATTAGAGCAATGTTAAGTACAGGTATCGTAGCTTCTGTTAGTATCCGTTTGTTGACCAAAAAACTCAGATGCGTTGTCGATATCATGTGCTGAAAAATAACTGTAAGTCATTGCTGAGAATTTGATCAAAATACCGGTATAATAATAAAGTATCAAGGCAACATGGTGTTTGGAGTTAGCTAACGAAAATTGTTCAGACCAAGACCTAGACAAGGGTTGCAATGTTTTTGCTTCCATGTGGGTCTCGACTTTTGATGTGGGCTGCCTTTCAATGTATTGGGTTGAGCGACTTTGCTATGATGTTGTAATTGGCAATTAGAGATGTAGCTGTACAGAACACAGACTAATGTTATTAGGAAAATGTCTGTTTCCATCATTACACATTTAAGCAATAATTAAGTTAATGTCTTAGAGCTTCTCAAGAAGCTCATAATATGAAGGAAATTGCATTAGCTGCCGGTTGTCATTATAATAATGGAAATAATCTCTCCTTGGTTCCATTTTAAGGAGTTGCTGAGGATAAAACCTATTTTAATATAAATTATTTATATTGTCATACAGTTAAGTAATCAATCGAGAATGTAAAGAAGCAAAAAATGTCATTACATTCTGATAGGTACCATTGGTATAGTGAAAGTGTTTATATTTTCTGAATATTGTCTAAGGGTACCGGTGAACCATTCAATATTGGCACCGCTCTTCCTGGCGCACACTGAATACCTTGACTAACTTTATTCGTGTTCGGTCATTCTATAGTATTCCTGGCGCTCACTGAATACCTTGACTAACTTTATTCGTGTTTGGTCATTCAATAGTATTCCTGGCGCACACTGAATACCTTGATTAACTTTATTCGTATTTGGTCATTCTATAGTATTCCTGGCGCACACTGAATACCTTGACTAACTTTATTCGTGTTTGGTCATTCTATAGTATTTCTGGCGCACACTGAATACCTTGACTAACTTTATTCGTGTTTGGTCATTCTATAGTATTCCATGCGCACACCGAATACGTTGACTAACTTTATTCGTGTTTGGTCACCTATAGAATAGAATGCTGGACAAACAATTTGAATTTCTTGTAGACGTCGTGCAAATAAATATTAATGGAGAAATATTTTAGTTGAAATAAAATGTGCACACACGACGATTTATAAGCGCACAATATTTGTTACGATTGGCTACAATATTGGCAGCGATTGGCTACAATATTGGCTACAATATTGGTTATAATCATGCTTGGAAATTATTCAGTTTTGTTTCGAACATTTATTTTTAGAATCTGTAAAGTAGTCATAAATATGCAGTCGTTAGATGAAAACAAATTACGTTACTAAGAGACAAAACGTTGCCTGTCACATATCACAGGACGCGTCTTGAAATATTCTTCGTCAATTCGGTTGAAACCATACTGTGACTGAGTCGTGTATTCAGGTATGGACCTCTAACTGATCAGGCAGGATCATTCCTTCAGGTGACAGGAGCTGGGCTGTCGTGACAGAGGACGCATGGTTTATTGCTCTCTGCTTCCACTGTTCGTTTCTGGCACATGTTGAATTAGCACTAAGAAACTCCAATGAATTTTATATCCGCAAATATCACGAGAAGACTTGTCATACCACACCTCTACTAACGGCAAGTATTCATCGGCTATGCTATAAGGCACACGTTGACATACAGTATTTGTTCCTTATTTGGCTTTTACATTTGCGTACACGGCGTCCCACACGTCAATTTTCGGGCTTTGCTATTTCAGGGTTAATGTGGAACACAGAACAGAGCAGATGCTCATGTTGGTCTGAGTGACCACACATCGTGACCACACATCGTGACCACACATCGTGAATACACATAGTGACTAGACGTAGTGACTACACGTAGTGACTACACGTAGTGACCACACAGAGGGACCACACATAGTGACCACACATAGTGACTAGACGTAGTGACTACACGTAGTGACTACACGTAGTGACTACACATGGTGACCACACATGGTGACCACACATGGTGACCACACATGGTGACCACACATGGTGACCACACATAGGGACCACACATAGTGACCACACATTGTGATTACACATTGTGACTACACATGTGACTACACATGTGACTACACATGTGACTACACATGTGACTACACATGTGGCTACACATGTGGCTACACATGTGACTACACATGTGACTACACATGTGACTACACATGTGACTACACATGTGACTACATAGTGTCATTGAGGCTTTAAGTTTTTTAAATGCAAGTTTAGTGTGTAGTATTGCTCTCATTTCCTGTTGTTGTCATTACCCGCTACTGCGCCGGAGTTAATGTATCAGCTTGACGTCATTAGTGCACTCAATTAGCTCAATGTCTATTTGTCATGTTTTGCCATGCGATCCATTAATGAGGCTGTGTTGCTGATTCTGAGCAATGACAAATAATTCTTTGTTGCAAAATAGTCGACTTTAGATTCTTTCTTCCAACTGAACTTTGGCAAGTATAAGAGGGTGAAAGTTGTCAGATGGATGGTATCCTCGTACAAACAATATCTCTCTAATTAAAATGTTATTTTTCACATGCAGAGCGAGGTCTGTTCTGTACCATTGAAAGTCTTAAGATGGTCTGTTCTGTAACATTGAAAGTCTTAAGATGTGCAAGTGTTGACGTGCAGAGCGAGGTCTGTTCTGTACCATTGAAAGTCTTAAGATGTGCAAGTGTTGACGTGCAGAGCGAGGTCTGTTCTGTACCATTGGAAGTCTTGAGATGTGCAAGTGTTGACGTGCAGAGCGAGGTCTGTTCTGTACCATTGGAAGTCTTGAGATGTGCAAGTGGTCACGTGCAGCAGAGCGAGGTCTGTTCTGTATCATTTGAAGTCTTGAGATTTGCAAGTGTTGACGTGCAGAGCGAGGTCTGTTCTGTACCATTGGAAGTCTTAAGATGTGCAAGTGTTGTCGTGCAGAGCGAGGTCTGTTCTGTACCATTGAAAGTCTTAAGATGTGCAAGTGTTGTTAAGACTAGTCGTTAGCTTGTCACTGGCAAAGCTCAACACTTTTAAAAGTTCTTCATATATTGGATGCAGCGCGCGGCATATTTACACCACATAGACATCTTAGGGGTTATGTGGTGAGGTGATTCAGGTAACTGCATTGCCTTGAAAGATTTTGCACTGTCTATTGAAATCACACCTCGTGTGATATGGACTCGTTGCTAAACGTAGTATTTTAGTATCTATAGCGTATAGCTTCTCACCCTGTTGGCCTGCAGCGTCTGTGTCAGCTTACTGTAAGCAAAATATATATAATCAACTGAATCTTTATTCCATGGAAAACATTCATCAGATAATTTTGTCACTGGTTGCAGATTTTTGACACCCGGCGACAAACTTAAAAACGGAATGCATAGTTTGCCTTCACAACTTGTAACTAAAAAAGCACTTCAATGAATCCTCACGTCATCACAGGTCTTTTTAAAATCTTCTGCTCCTGATGAGGCTGTGTTTATCTGTCATCTCTCCTGTTGTCCCTGATCGAACATGTATCTTAGGCAGTTGAAATGGTACCATAATACCTTTATCGATGTCATGGCGCTTCAAGCGTCGTGAGGTTGCGTCGGAGAAGGGAGAGGAGGATAGAGCACACGCACTACTACTGAGCCCTCAGTGATTACTGATGCCTGGTGTAACCTGCTCGCCTCTTATATAGCAACGCACTCTCACTCCCTCTGATGGCTCCTCCCCCTGAGGGCCAAGACCTTGCTCCTGATGCGGGGGCCCGCCCTCAGACGCCGTGTCACGACGACCCTCGTGGCGGAGCACCCTTACATGCGCCCGGTCTTGGTAGACCTCTGTTTCCATGTATATGTTGAGCGGGTGTAGTGTTTTCATGCTCATGTTGAGCGGGTGTAGTGTTTTCATGCACATGTTGGGCGAGAGTAGTGATTACTTGAAGATACATCACACTTTTTGGCATCCTCGCACGTGTAGAGAAGGATACTCTGAGATTCGTTGGACTGCCCGACTCTCATACACATGTTGAATGGGAGCAACGGAGACTGATTGGTTGAGGAGCTGATCAGTGCGGACCCGTAAACTGGAGTGGGATATTTTGAATAAATCTATCGTATGCACTGCAGTTTTCGAATGCTCATTATTTTTCGGCATTTCACATTTAAAATTGATTTTCATGGAAGGACTACACCCGTACTGTGGTGGGTGGACAAATTTGTAGGTGTGCGATATATTCACGTCATTTCAATATCTGTAACTTTGTGTTGATCAATTTCCACAATATTCAAAACGAACTTGTTGCAACATTGTCATAGATGCCTATAATTATTGTACCAACAAAAACTGATCTAATATTGGATAATTCTACGACCAAGTCAGAATTTGAAGCAAGGAAAGTGTTGCCAGCACACGCAAGGCACCATTCGTATTTAATGCCAAGGCAATAACGTCGATGGACAGATCAACTGATCGAAAAAAACTGAGTCATGGATTTTTTCGAAATTTCGTTCCAATCAAGATACATTTCTTGCTTAGCAGTGGAAGTAAAGCCTGCAGATTATATGATTACAACAGCCAAAATGATCACAGATTAACTAAGGGGAGACAAGGGTCACTGGCTGGCTTATCAATTCACAAAAGACAAAGCACTCAAACATTCATAATCGTGGGATATTCTGACGAAGAAGAGGTGGACATTTCTTCAATAAAAGGCTGCCTTCCGATGCCTTTCAAGTATAATTATAAAGTATAAAGTATAATTAACTAAGAAAAAATCTGGGCTGCTGAAGTTCCTATAAGTTTTAACGGGATTATCATGCGCTAATAAGCTCCATGTCAATCTATTACATGATCTTTGACTCATTGTTATGAATTTCTTCCTGAATAATGTAACAGTACGAGTTATCTCACTTGGCTGTACTGAGGGGGGATTCCCCGTACGTTTTGTTGCATTTTAGGTTCTCTGTTGCATCTTGAAAGAATTTTCAAATTAGTCAATGCACTTTTTGGTCATTTTGAAGCTCTGAATCTCCCCCATTTCATTACATTTTCGTGTATGCAACATGTAAGTTTTATACTTGTTTTATTTTGCTTTAACATATTGAATAATAATTGCAAAGAGTTTTCCGGCTCTCCCCGCATAGGCGTTAGTGGTGGTTACATGTTTAGAGAACTACCTAAAGTGCTCTCCAGCTCTCCCTTACTAGGTGTTAGTGGTTGGGGACATGTTTGAGAGCTACTTGAAGCGCTCTTTTAATTAAAAATCAGAAAATTCAAATTTGCGTGTTTGAGCACTTCAGTTTTTATATTAGTCGAATAGCGCCTTCGGATGCGTATAGCCGGCCGTCCATTACCTGTGACTTCGGAGGCATATAGCCGGCTGTCCATGTACCTGTGCCTTCGCAGGCGTATAGCCGGCCGTCCATTACCTATGCCTTGGGAGGCGTATAGCCGGCCGTCCATTACCTCTGCCTCGGGAGGCGTATAGCCAGCCGTACACTACCTGTGCCTTCGGAGGCGTATAGCCGGCCGTCGATTACCTATGCCCTCGGAGGCGGATAGCCGGCCGTCCATTACCTGTGCCATGGGAGGAGTATAGCCAGCCGTACACTACCTGTGCCTTCGGAGGCGTATAGCCGGCTGTCCATTACTTGTGCGCTGCTGTACGAGAAGAATCTTCAAACCCTTGCAACAGATGTCCTATAGAGTAGAAATTCAGTGATGCGTGTTTCGTTTGAGCCCAAACTGAAGGTGGGTTGTAGTTTCCACACCTAGTTTAGGTTTATGAATACCGTGCATTACAGGTACGACTGTATATGCCAGCGCGCTATAAAATGGCTCGTTGTTTTAATTCAATGTACAGTGGCGAAAGAAATCTCGTTTGTGATTGAAAACTAAATAAAATCTTAAGTGTCATGTTCCGCTCGATATTAGAATTTGTCCGAAATTAAATTAATATGACGCATTAAGAAGCTTTGTCCCCATAAAGTACCGTAATAAATTTATACATGAAGTTGAATTCCACGTGAGAAAAGCCAAATTGTTTTCCCGATTACAGATTAACCATAAACGAAAAAACAAACTAGACTTTTCCTACGTGGAATTTAACTTCATATCTATATTTCTTTTAGTAATATATCTGGACAACCCTCCTTGTAGTTAATATCAATTAAATTTCCAATGAGTTCAAATGTCGAGCGGGATATGATTATTGAAGATTTCTTTCAACTTTTCAGAAACGAATTTTCTTTCGCTACTTTACGTAGATACTAATAAACAACTTCACAAGTGGTAGGCAGAATACGCCACCAGGACTCGGGACTACCGGCGTCCCTATGCGCTCAAATTTCAATAAACTTTTTACCGCTGATTTTATTCAATTCATTGCATAAGTCAACCTATAAATAAACACCGCCATCGTTAGTTACTCCTATATTGACCCGCTGTAGCAAACCCGACTGCTCTGAATTTCTCTGTTGAATCGATTCTGTTGTCGACGTCAGGGAACACTTATAACTAATCAGCAATGCATCGGATCTGATAATAATGGGATGTAAGAAAAACAATAATAATCTTTACAATGACGAGGAGTTGTATTTGAGGCACAAGAGTTTGAATGCACACATTGAAAAGGAAACGAATTCAAATTAGGTCGATGCAACCATCAAGTAAAAACTGAGGTTGTGCGGTGTTTAAAAATTATGTAGTTTAGATAATATTTATTGAATTGATATCAAATTTACTCGTTTCTGAAACACAATCATTCATGCTGAACTCTCGAAAGTGAGTGACAGCGTGTCATTATCCGCCTGCTAATACAGTCGAGTAAAATGCTATGCGAAAGGTAAGCTTACCTTATCTACGAAGCGATATTTAGACAATTAAGGGTTGCCCGCCGTCTCTCGCAGAATGGGTTATGCAGAGCATTGTTATCTCATTGCCTTAAGTGTAAAGTTAGAGATGTTGCGGAAAATGAAGACCCACTCTGGCTTGAATTGCTTGGGTGAGCATCACTTGCCGCGGCAATATTACTACTCATATGGTATGTGCTCATTCTCCAATGCTAGGCATGAGTGCCAAAAATGCTTGGAAGGTCAAATTTAGACGGTTTCGTAGCCGGAATGTTTGTTTAAAAGATGCGAAAAAATAATGAAAGTGAGGCTTCTTCATCTTCAGAGTTTTAGTGTATCAGGACAAGGGCTGTCAGCCCGAGTACTAGGGAGCTGATAGCCAATGCCTTGGCATAACAGTTGGTGGCCAGGGTGCTGTCCTGGACTCAGGAATGCTACTGGCGATCAACGTACAATGTGTTGGGGAGCCTGGTCCCAATTAGAACATGTATGTATGTATTGACATACAGCCGTTTACCCCAAGTTATGAGGGTGGCTAAGTTAGGCTGATACAGAGGGGGGAGGCGCCCAGTCTCCCCGCCACAGGACCGCCGTGTCCATGCCTAGGCTCGAATAATGGAAGTGATCCTGGAGAGTAAGATGAGCTACCTTCGGTGGAAAGCTTGAAACACTGCATATTTTATTTTAAAGATTAATGCAGGTGTGGAGTGTCGGGAAACGGATTTGGCTTAACCCACCCAAAGCAATGCAACAAATTCTAAACCGCAGTGAAAAGAGACGTCCATGAGTGTGTAATGACTTGCATCGTCATTAGTAGCGTAACAAAAATTATTAATTTATTGACACATATTGGCACGCAGGGAATGCATTTGAATATTTACTGACGTATCTGTTGGATATTGATCCGGCTGAAAAATTTCCGTCTCCCTCTGTGGTTTCCTAATTTCTCCATTTATCAGATGGCTAAATTGTGATCAAGGAGCTGCACCTAGAACTGCAGTTCAATAACGCGCAGATGAATAGCAGATAATTCTTTCTTGCACAAAATATTGGAAATCCGATAATAACATTATTTTTGGGCTCAGCGTTTGCGTATTCCTTTTTAGTATCTAATCTCACAGACGTATATGTCAGATATAGATCGGTTGGAAATTAAAATCTTACTCTGTGGTGACAATATTTTTTTCCCTGACAACTTGTAACTTCGACCCAATACACTCGCTTTCTTCTTCTTGACAACTCCATCCATGTAGAGACTGAGAAGCCAGGGTGAAAAACGCTTTCTTCTCCCGGCCATAATTAGACTAGGCTTCAAGCCCTCCCATCGCTCCCTGTTCTGTCTCCTAAACTGCTGTCAACACGGAACTGTACCGCTCGTAACAAATTAGCGCTAAGGTCATTCAAACGCATCGCCCTCCACAACGCCTCCTTGTTGGCCCAATCTTATAGGCCTTTTCCAGATCTACGATGGCCTAGAACACTAGACTTGTCTCACAGCAAAAATCTGCTTAGCACACTCTCTACCCCTCGTGAAGCCACACGGTTAGTCGTCCATCGTGTCATCCGATTATCTCCTAATTAGTGGTAACACTCGCTGTGGGAACAACCCCTCCTCGAACGCAACGCCCAGACGGCATCCGATTGGTGAATGGTGCAACAATATTACAGCTCGAGTACAGTGTGTCTCCACTGGTGAGGGTTAGGTGGTAGCTACGCTGTGACCCGCTCTCCACCATCGAACCTCGAAGTTTATCAGTAAGTTGTATCAACCAATTATCGATATGACGGCCTCTTTTGATGTCACACTTTCAATAGCGATAAAGTTTACCGTTCGATAATTCAAGTATACCATTTAAGAGAAATTCTCGAGTGTTTCATCAATATAGACTGTGATGAGCTACAGCTCATTGAAGCAATTGGTTTCGTAGAAATATATTCCTAACATAAACAGAAGGGAAGAGTTGCAAACACGATGAATAATGGGAACGAATATTTGTTTATATTGGTAATACGTGATGAAAATTGTTGGTAATCATGTTTCCCAGTTGCAGCGGGGAGACGTGGTTTTCCCTCATACCCTTCTTTTTTCACCAGAGTGAACCCTTATCATTTGAAAGGGTTTCAGAACCTGATTTCAAATAATGAAGCGATTGTATTCTATACCTGTTTTGATGCTCAGATTAAATGGTATATCCTCCTACAGAAATGAAATATCTTGCCTTGCAATACCGGTAATTATCCAAGTACAGCGCTTTTCATTTAACAGCACCTGTGCAGTACTACATTCAAATATTTTTTTCTTCTAAATTCAATTTTTCTAAAATCCTCGAAAGCTTTTCAAATTCCTAAGTCTTTTATCCAAATACAGTTATTCCGCTACCATAACCTGCAATAGATAATTGGAAAGGCATTGTAGTGTACTGCAATCAATTTGTTTTTTCACAAGTTCGAATATCTGATGTCTGACATTTTTTCTTCAGCTCCCTCAGAGCTCTGGTGCCCTCGTTCCAGCGCTGATACTTCTCTTTATCGCCCTTGTTCTCCCCCAGCGCTCTGGTGCCCTCGTTCTAGCGCTGTTACGTCTCTTTATCGACCTTATTCTCCCCCAGTGCTCTGGTGCCCTCGTTCCAGCGCTGTTACCTCTCTCTCTATCGCCCTTGTTCTCCCCCAGCGCTCTGGTGCCCTCTTTCCAGCGCTGTTACCTCTTTCCCTATTGCCTTTGTTCTCCCCCAGCTCTCTGGTTCCCTCTTTCCAGTTCTATTACCTCTCTCTATCGCCCTTTTTCTCCCCCAGCGCTCTGGTCCCCTCTTTCCAGCGCTGATACCTCTCTCTATCGCCCTTGTTCTCCCCCAGCGCTCTGGTACTCTCTTTCCAGCGCTGTTACCTCTCTCTATCGCCCTTGTTATCCCTCAGCGCTCTGGTGCCCTTTTTCCAACGCTGTTACCTCTTTCCCTATTGCCTTTGTTCTCCCCCAGCCCACTGGTGCCCTTTTTCCAGCGCTGTTACCTCTCTCTATTAATGCCTTTGTTCTCCCCCAGCGCACTAGTGCCCTCTTTCTAGCGCTGTTACCTCTCTCTCTATCGCCCTTGTTCTCCCCCAGTGCTCTGGTGCCCTCTTCCCATCGCTGTTACCTCTTTCTCTATTGTCTTTGTTCTCCCCCAGCGCACTGGTGCTCTCTTTCCAGCGCTGTTACCTCTCTCTCTCTATCGCCCTTGTTCTCCCCCAGCGCTCTGGTGACCCCTTTCCAGCGCTGTTACCTCTCTCTCTGTCGCCCTTGTTCTCCCCCAGCGCTCTGGTGCCTTCTTTCCAGCGCTGTTTCTCTCTCTCTATCACCCCTGTTCTCCCCCAGCGCTCTGGTGCCCTCTTTACAGCGCTGTTACCTCTCACTATCGCCCTTGTTCTCCCCCAGCGCTCTGGTGCCCTCTTTACAGCGCTGTACCGCTCTCTCTACCGCCCTTGTTCTCCCCCAGCGCTCTGATGCGCTCCTTCCAGCGCTGTTACCTCTCTCTCTATCGCCCCTGTTCTCCCCCAGCGTTCTGGTGCCTTCTTCCCAGCGCTGTTACCTCTTTCTCTATGGCCTTTGTTCTCGCCCAGCGCACTGGTGCCCTTTTTCCAGCGCTGTTACCTCTCTCTCTATCGCCCTTGTTCTCCCCCAGCGCTCTGGTGCCCTCTTTACAGCGCTGTACCGCTCTCTCTACCGCCCATGTT
>SDVV010002317.1:0-23302 GCA_016164225.1 Gammarus roeselii | reverse complement strand
TATATATATATATTATCTCGTCCCTACGCTTATCATAATATGAATATATGATGAAATTTAATACCTTGCTTGCATTGCTGATTTTTTTAAACTACCATTTGCCTCATCTAATCATGCCAATGTCTTTTTGGGTCCATATTTTCATATATCCAGTCAATTTATGGTTAATGTATAGGTATTCGTTAAAAAGTCATTGTGCATGCGGTTAATCATTGTGCATGCGGTTAATCATTGTGCCTGCGGTTAATCATTGTGCCTACGGTTATTTTTGTGCATGCGGTTAATCATTGTGCTTGCGGTTAATCATTGTGCCTGCGGTTAATCATTGTGCCAGCGGTTAATCATTGTGCATGCGGTTAATCACTGTGCCTGCGGTTAATCATTGTGCCTGCAGGTAATCATTGTGCATGCGGTTAATCATTGTGCATGCGGTTAATCATTGTTTATGCGGTTAATCATTGTGCCTGCAGTTAATCATTGTGCCTGCGGTTAATCATTGTGCATGCGGTTTATCATTGTGCATGCGGTTAATCATTGTGCATGCCGTTAATCATTTGTGCCTGCGGTTGATAATTGTGCATGCGGTTAATCATTGTGGCTGCGGTTAATCATTGTGCCTGCGGTTAATCATTGTGCCAGCGGTTAATCATTGTGCATGCGGTTAATCACTGTGCCTGCGGTTAATCATTGTGCATGCAGTTAATCATTGTTTATGCGGTTAATCATTGTGCCTGCAGTTAATCATTGTGCCTGCGGTTAATCATTGTGCATGCGGTTAATCATTGTGCCTGCGGTTAATCATTGTGCATGCCGTTAATCATTGTGCCTGCGGTTGATAATTGTGCATGCGGTTAATCATTGTGGCTGCGGTTAATCATTGTGCCTGCGGTTAATCATCGTGCCTGCGGTTAATCAATGTGCATGCGGTTAATCATTGTGTTTGCGGTTAATCATTGTGCATGCGGTTAATCACTGTGCCTGCGGTTAATCATTGTGCCTGCGGTTAATCATTTTGCATGCGGTTAATCATTGTGCCTGCGGTTATTCATTGTGCGTGTGGTTTACATCACTGAATGTATGTTATAAATTTGCCTTACATTTGCATTGGCAAATCTATTATTCCTCCAACTATAGGCCTTCTTAAATTAAGCAGTAATTTTAAGCAATATTTCCTACATGTTGTCCGTGAACTAACTCCACACCTTTTGTTGGTTATTATTAGGCTTACACCCGCTATAAATTTTCATTTCAGCCACCAAAATTGAATCAAATTCCCTTAACTCATGTTTTTTTTCTATTGGCTTATGCTTTAGCCCTATCGAACTTCTCCTCTTGATTAGATTTTTTACCATTTGTAAATATTATGCATTTGCATTAAGTATTCACTGGCGGTTCTATGATACATAAAAAAATAATGCATGTGTATTTAAACCAAAATTCCAATTTTTTGTAATTAATTACTGTTGGATAAAGAAAAGCTGTATTTTTTACTCATGTGTACTCAACCTCGATTTACTCGTGTGTAAAAATACACAATTCACCAGCTCGGTCGCCGAGTCGACATCAACTCAACGTCTTCATTGCGAGGCTTGCGGGTTTGAAATCATTAAGCCCTCATGGTTGATCTCTGAGTTGGTCTAAGTTTAGTCCATAAGATCATTAAAACAAGGATGGCAACACAAGCTGGGAGTAAGAGTCACACTCGGTTGACTGCCTATGGAAAGGGTTACTGCCAACCTCGACTATTTGTGGGAGAATCTCTACCAAAAATGCAACGAAAAAAAGCGCTTACCGAGCCCGATCTCATTAATAATTTCGAAAGAAGCAAAATACTATATATTTTTTCTCTTCACAATGCCTTTGCTCCACCACTAGATTCCAGAATTTACTTACATATTACACCACACATTCTTCGAACATCATCGAGGAAATTCCGTTCGTAAATGCAATACCTGCTAGTAAATATTATGTTTACGTTTATCTATGATTAGGCATGCAGTAGGCAAGCAAGCAGTAATATTTTTTCTTTTCCAGTACTACCTTTTTGTATAGTAAGCGTGGTAAAGCAAACGTGATGTAGCAAACGTGTTACAAGAAACGTTTTGAAGCAAACGTGTTGTAGAAAACATGTTGTAGCAAGCGTGTTGAAGCCATTTTGCTGTAGCAAACCGGTTGCAGCAAACGTGTTGTGGCAAACGTGTTGTGGTAAACGTGTCGTGGCAAGCGTATTTAGGTTACCGCTTGAAACAAATGTGTTTCAGCAAACGTGTTGTAGCAAACGGGTTGAAGCAAACGTCTAGTAGCAAACGTGCTGCAGTGTCCCAGAGGCAAACGCTGGTAGAAAAAAAAACATGTTTTCGTCAACGTGTTAAAGCGAGCGTGCCGTTACAAACGTGTTGTAGGAAACAAAATTTTTCAAACGTTTTGTAGCAAACGTGTTCTAGCAAACGTCTTGTAGTGAACGTGTCAAGGCGAACATGTTGCTGCAGCCATGTTGTAGTGAACGCGTGGAAGCAAACGTGGTGTAGAAAACATGTGGTAGCAAACGTGCTGTAGAAAACGTGTGGTACCAAACGTTTTGTTAAACGTTTTGTGGCATAATGTGATGCAGCTAACGTGTTTTGGCGAACATATTGCGGTAAATGTGTATAAGCAAACGTAAAGTAACAAAAGTGTTGTGACAAACGTGTTGAAGCAAACGTTTTGTAGCAAACGAGTTGTATCAAACGTGCTATAGTGAACGTGAAGTGTTTACAAGTTTACAAGTGTT
Source organism: Gammarus roeselii (assembly GCA_016164225.1). Lineage (NCBI taxonomy): Eukaryota > Metazoa > Arthropoda > Malacostraca > Amphipoda > Gammaridae > Gammarus > Gammarus roeselii. The sequence continues at coordinate 20,532 of SDVV010002317.1, read as the reverse complement.
TACAAGTGTAGGAAGACAACAATAGGCCTATCGGCCCAAACTAGGTTACCTTCTGATAGCAAGAGGGTTATTTCTGGAGTAGAACGTCTATGAGACCTATTGGCCCGAACTTGGTTGCCTTTTGATAGCAAGAGGATTAGTTCTGAAGTAGAACGTCTATGAGAGCTTCGTGTGCCATTTCTGTTTTTGTTATAACAACAGGATAGGGAACGGCTTAGCTATTTATCGGCGATTTATGTAGAACCTATTGAGCCGCGACTTGAACGTTTCGATTGTATTGTTCTTTACAACATCCGCTGGAAGTTTGTTCCATTCTTCGACAACTCTATACGTGACGAAATTGAGCGTGATGTCGAGTGAGAAACGTTTCCCAACGATTTTGTATCCATTGTTCCTAGTCACTCCGTTTGTATCTAGAGTGAAAAGACTCGCTAGGTCGACGTTTTCCTTACCCTTCATAATCTTCCACACTTTTATTATGTTGCCTCTAACTTGACGTTTCTCTAGCGAATAAAGATTGAGTTCACGAAGCCTGTCTTCGTGCGATTTATTCCGCAGTGAGGGGATGAGTTTGTTAGCTCTACGTTGAACCTTCTCAAGTTTAATAACGTCTTTTCTAAGGAGTGGAGATCAGAATTGAACGGCATACTCGAGATGCGGTCTAACAAATGCATTTAATAACTTGAGCATACTGTTTTGTTTTTTTGTACGAGATAGTGCGGGATATCATACCTAGCATTTTGTTGCCTTTCTTGGCAGCATCGACACCTAAATTTCTCTCTTCGGTGATGGGAATGAGTTTCTTTTCAGACATTGAATATTCGTGTTTGGGGTTATGAGGGCTTTTGTGCATAACTTTGCATTTATCCACATTCAATTTCATTTGCCACTTTTTTGAGAAATCAACAAATTTGTTCAAGTATAGTTGGACCTGCTGACACTCTAGTTTAGTTTGCACTTTTCCTCAGATCTTAGTATCGTCTGCAAGCTTGCTAATGTTTGAGAGTGCGTTGCTATCGAGATCGTTAATGAATATTATAAAGAGAACTGGCCCTAACACGGATCCTTGAGGCACGCCGCTTGTAACATTACCCCAGGGGACGAAGCTCTGTTAAGTACGACTCGCTGCCGTCTGTCCGTAAGCCAGCATTTTATCCAGTTGTTAAGCTCGCCTCGAATACCGATGCTGTGCAATTAACTAATTAGGCGCTTGTGGGGGACTTTGTCAAAGGCTTTTTGAAAGTCAAGGTAAATGATATCGATTGGAGATTTTGTGTCGTGGATTTCGATTATATTTATGAAAAAGAGTAGCAGATTTGTAGGAGAGGAACGGTTTTGTCTAAAGCCCTGCTGGGAGTTGCCAATCAATTTGTTTGATTCTAAGAATTCTGTAATTTTATCCGTTATCAAACTTTCCATCAACTTGCCAATGACTGAGGTAAGACTAATTGGACGGTAGTTGCCGGGACACTTTTTGTCCCTTATTTTAAAAATTTGGGTAACATTGGCCTCTTTTCATTTAGAAGGGCAGGTGCCATTTCTGAGAGATTGGGTGAAAATGTTTGATAAATGTTCAGCGATTTCGTTTCTAGTCTCTTCTTGAATTCTGGGATGAATTTGGTCTGGATCTGGAGATTTGGTGACTTTCAATTTTTCTATATATTTAATAACTTCGGAGGGGTAAAAGTTCACTGTGCTGAGGGCTTCAATTCATTTTGCAACTATGATATCCTCAGGATTAGGAATATCCTGATTCTCTATCGTAAATACAGAACAAAAGTATTCATTACGTAGACTACTCATTTTGGTGTCGTCCGTTTCTATCTCACCAACATCGTTCTCGAGAGGACCTATTACAGATTTTTTTTTTTGCTGGAAATATAACTAAAAAATTGTTTTGGATTAGTTTTGGCATAGGCAGCAATTTCATTTTCATAATCTTTCTTCTTTCGTTTCAGGACCCTCTTTAGATATCGTCTGCAAATTTTGTATTCATTTTTCGCTACTTCTTCATGTGGATGTATCTCTTTTATCGAATGCTTTGCTTTCTTTCGTGAATGAAGGCGCTGCAATTCTCCTTCCCAATACTCAGGCTGATAGACTGCTGTTCGCCTGTTTTTGAGCGGGATATGCTCATGTTCAATATTTTTAAGTGCAGTCAAGAAATAGTCAAGCGATTGATTGACATCTTGTCCGAGGGTTATATTTGCTGACGCCATTGACTCTCTTAGGCTATCAAAATTAGCTAATCTGAAGTTAGGGACTTTTTCGCAGTTTGTTGATGTTTTCAACTCGAGCTCTATCAAAAAAAGGATACAGTTGTGGTCACTAGTTTCGAGTGGTTTGCCTACTTCGACGTTCGTGACATGAGAGTCGCTTGCACTAAATAGGAGATCAAGAATGTTGCTACCTCTTGTAGGTGTCTACACCATTTGTGTCATGAACTTATCGTCTGCAAAATCAATCAGACGTTGGCCGGTGGCAGTGCATTCGCCTGTCTCCCAATCAATGTCGGGGATATTGAAGTCACCAAGCACAATACTGTGTTGTGTTGTGACAACATCGACGAGGGTGTTGTAACCTTGCTTTTAGGGGGGGTGATAGATGAGAGTGATTTGACAATTTATATGTTTACCGACTACTTGGATTGATACTAAGTCATGCCTGTTGTTTGGAATGGTGACTTCTGATATTTGCTGTGTTTGTCACTTGAAACAACACTCTTCCGCCCTCTCGGCCTTGTCTATCTTGGTGAACGAGTTGAAGCAAACAAGTTGCAGCAAACGTGTCTTGGCAAACGCTTTGCAGCAAACGTGTTGTAGCTTACGAGTTGAAGCAATCGTGTTGTTTCAAACGTGTTGGATAAAACGTGATGAGGCTAACCAGTTGTAGCAAACGTGTTTCAATAAACGTGTTGAAGCAAATGTGACGGTTAAGAGATATTGTTGCAATCATGTTGAAGCAAACGTGTTGTAGGAAACGTGATGGGTCGAGGAACCCAGTTTTTTAGGTCCGACACTAAAACTGATCCTGCACAAAGCACTAACATTTGCCTGTATAAGTAACATCCAGGTTCCAACACCTGGTTGATCCCAGTTGCCTCATAAATATATTATGTATTTTGACGGATAGTTTTGATACTATTTTGAAACAAATTTAACTATGTACAAGTTATACGTCCGATATATTAAGTGCAATAATTTTTTGTGATAGTTTCCGTTCACATTATTTTCTTCAAAACTTTCTTCTATGCATTGATTATTCTGGTCTAATGAGGACCGAGCAGCAGTCAAAATATTGATTTTAATACATCATTCCTCTAAACGGTAGCTACAATTTTGTTCATCATTGTTTGTATTTCAATTTACAATTATGATATTTTCCTCAATATCAAATTGTTCTGGCATCCACGGCGCGAATGCCATCCACCCCGTGAACAATTGGCTAAACGGCTTATCCTTGCTCGGGAGGAGCGCTATTGAATGGGCCGTTTGGCACTCAAGGTACAGATTAATCTTAGTAGAAACCTCAACAAAAGAGAACTGTGATTCTGTAAATCAGGCTCTCAAGATACTGTATCTAGATAGTTTCGCCAATACTTTGCCTAAATCGATACCATGAATATTGGAAAGCGTAATTGGAAAATGTATCTAGATGCAGAATCGTGCCCATCAGCGGGCATTGGAGTTATTATTATTATTATTAAATCATTTATTTCCATCGTCTGGCAATGGGTTTTCGATTAATCTTATATTACACATAGTACCTCATTATCATGTACAGTATTTGAATTAACGTAAACGAAAGTTCAATTAAATTCGTTGCAGCTCATCGCTAGTATGCCGCCGGTTCTTATTATATGCAACAAATTATAAATTATACTATTATAATCAATGATCAACAGATAACGTATTTTTGAGGTAAGAATCAGGAATGCCTGTTGTTGGGAAATCGATAATAAATGAGGTTGGACAATCATGAATACACGGGGTGGAGAATTTGCGAATACATGGGGTTGGAATAATTACGAATACATAGGGTTGGGGGGAAATCGCGACTACATGGGGTTAGAAAATTCTGAGAACCTAGGGTTGAGAAGCTAACATATTGCGTTAACATATTGTACAGATGGCTCCAAAAAATTGTATGAATAAAGAAGAGGTGAATAGACGACATGAATTAGGCATAGAGTATTTGCATAACACTGAATATCTACACTTCATGACCGACAATCAAGTAATTCAATACTGGAGTACAAAAGTGAGATCAATATGCTTCTGCTATAGCAAATGATGCACAATAAAAGTTCATGTGACAATGATTGTATCATCAAAAATGGTACGGTGATTGGTAAAAATAATTCAGTGTGTTATATTCACATCAAGTTAACTGTCAAAGCTGCAAGCTGCGGATGACATGCCATCACAGAACAGATTCATTTCTTTTGAGTACTTCAAGTGGTTCCATTGCATGTAATTGTTACAGATGGAAGAACTTGAATGCCATCAAAGCGTGCTCAATAGTGTTTGATAAGGTACCTTTGATACTTTTTGGTGTTGACAAAAAGATTATTAATGTAGACTGTTGCCCCGAGTAATTGTATTTATCGCGCCTCATATATTGAACCATAAGCCCGATGCAGCCGGAATGGATGATGATGGCTCAGGTTTGTACAATCTGCAGGTCTGTTTGTACCGGTTTCAATTACTGTTTGCTGATTGGTAATCAGTTAATCAGCCTAATGTTCTGTTTACTAACGCTCTTTATTTATTGAGCTCTAGCGAACAAACTATGATTTATACAACTCATATAAAATGGTGCTTCTTCAGCTGTATTTTCAAGCTTTAATAGTGATCACGTTTCATAGCGGCTCACAATCGTTCCATCGTGTTGATGAGCACAACCAGCAACTGAGACGCGCAGGCTCTCACTATAGACTCTTCGTGTTTGGGGTTTGTCAGTCGGGGTGGGTCGGGTCGTTGGGTGCCAACACCAGCTCCGCTATTAAATTGATGTGTGGGTCGGGTCGTCGGGTGCCAACACCAGCTCCGCTATTAAATTGATGTGTGGGTCGGGTCGTCGGGTGCCAACACCAGCTCCGCTATTAAATTGATGTGTGGGTCGGGTCGTCAAGCAGAATCACACTCTAAAATTCACATAATCATCTTCTGTGAAGTTTGGAGAAATACGTTTAGCTCGGAATTTCTCTGTAAAAATAAAAAAATCCTAACTACAGTCATACGGAGGATGCTCTTCTGTTCACATAATATTTTTTAATAAAAACATAATTCATTTATTTACATAAAACAAAAATATCGTTTTCTTGAGGTAATTTTGTTTTCACCAAAATTTTTTTAGCTCACAGTTATATGCATTTGTTATTCTAGGGATTACAGTATCATGTTGTTGCAACAAAATCGTTTTGCTGTCGGAACAAAATTAATTGCGCTGTGAACGTCACGTCCGAGTGGGACGTCACGTCCGAGTGTACGAAATTATGGGTTCCTTTCACGTTAACATTAAGGTCCAACAGTAGTAGTTCGTTCCAGTTGTCTTTTGCATTATTTAATGTGGTTTCTTGTAACTTCATATCAGTTTAATTTATTACAGGCATGTCGTGTTCATGTTGAATAAAGTTTAGTTGTATAAATTGGATATAAGAGTTGAAATACGCCGCGGGCTTATAACAATACTTCAATTGATTATTTGAAAAGATCCAATATACGATATTACAAAGTGAAGAAAACGGCTCGAGTGCAATTGTATCAAATTGATTTTGGATCTGCAACGAATAATATGAAAGATTTGAAATTGATTTGAATGAAATGTTTTGCTGACACAACAATACTTTTGTTTACACAAGAAAACTTAATACTCAACAAAGTCATATTGCTACTGCAACAAAGGAAAATGCACCGTTTTGTTAACGTTGCAATAGCTATCATAGATTTTAACAAAATATAATTAAAAGAAAGATTACATTCCAACAAGAAGCCATGTGAGTTCTTCTAAGTATGAGGTCGTTAGCAGACTGCCAGGCCAAAAACTTGACAGATACTACAGATATAAGGATATTGGCAGCCTGAGGCTAAAAAAACTCTTGCTTGCTTGGAGTTTCTTTGATAGAAATCGGGTCACAGTGTAGCTGCCACATGACTCACACCCGTTGAGACACAATCCACTCGTGCTGTGGCATCAGCATTTCCCTGTTGCTGCCACATCCACCTGTCGGATCCCGGCTCGGAGTTGCGTTCAGTTGTACCCACTAATGAATACCTTATAGGTTATGTCAGGCTGCTAACGACCTTGTATCTACAACCTATATGTTGTTTGCCGTTAACGGTCAGTCTTTCACCAGTAACCGAGGCGGAAGGCGGCGCACACGCACGGAGTCTGTTTTCTTGTCGGTAACATGTAGGGATGTTCCGTTAGCATCGGTCTCTCTCTAGAGGTCCGCTATCGATAAACATAACCATAACGGAATATAACCAGTGGCCAGCGCCTTGGCAGTTTTGAGTGGATAATCGCGTGAGGATGAGTGCTGATGGAAGAATGAATTGCTACACTTTATTTAACAACATAATTTCTGTTAATTTTGGGACTCCACAGTTTATTGCTTTGCACTAACAACACATGCGAGGGAAATTTCCCATACTGTTACTTATTGTAGCAGTATGGGACATTTCCCAAACTGCTACTTCTTGTTGTGGTATGGAAAAATCCCATACTGCCAATTTTTGTAAATGGAATATTTAAATATGGAATATTTGGTATTATTTTTACGCAGGGTCAAATCGCGGTAACTCTCGACCGCGATTAGACGATTTTGATGTTTTTAATGTCAGACATCACGTGGATTTAGCGACTAATCAACATTGCTAATCAACGGGAACGTCCTTTAATCGCATGGCAGTCCGACGAATGATTGGGAAACATCTGTGAATATTTAGGTACAGCTTGAAATAGTATATGTACTGCGATACAAATAGATGTAAAAAAATGCTTACCGAATGTATGGATTCTTTAAACACGGGTATCAGATAGGACAATTTAAAGGTCGAACAAGTGCTATCATGTAAATTTGTATACTAATGTGACATGGTACCGATATCGGCATTGGGCAAAATTTCAATACCGGCTATATCGGCATCGGTGTTGGCCTGCATATTGGTTCCGGAGCAGATTTAGCGAAGCCGATTTGTAATTGTCCCTGAATTAAGTTGAATTAATTTTTTACAATTTTGAACTGTTTTATTTAGGTTCCAGTTAAATTAGATTGAAGTTTAAGCACTTTTCGTATGTATTTAATTATAAATAAATAAAAAATATTAAAAAAATTACATCGATTGATGTCAAATTGACAACCCCTGTGACATATTGCGTTTACATTTTATAAATTTTTGCGTAATGTATTTTTAATAAAAGACTTCCATCTTTTTGAATGAAGTATTAGTAAAATTAAGTTAAATCACTTACGAGTTCAGAATATGATAAATTAAAAGCCGCAATATAATTTTGAAATATTTACTAAAGCGCAAGTCGTCAATCTCTATCAGAGATCCTCATCAGGCGCTATAGATAAAACCTATAAGAATATACCTGAAAATGAAGAGACAACTGAGGTACATAACCTAGCGTAAGAAGATATGAAGAGAACAGACCACTTCCATCCATCAATGAACGTGAGGGGGCAAGTTATTGAGTAGGTGAGGATTAGTTGAGAATATTAAGAATTTGGTTGCTGAGTCGACTGAACACACGCCAGGCATGAGATTAAAATTAGGCAACTGTTTGATTAGAGCAGATTTCACTAAAAGGCGCTGTTGTTTAAAATGAGAACTGTAAACTATTTTAGAGGAATTCCAGTTAATGTTATCATTATGGGTCCCAATGTGATTAAACACTGCGCTTGACACATTGACCGAACTAACGTCACCTTGATGCTCTTTAATGCGGGCGGCCAAAGGTCTGCCTGTTTCACCGACAAAGGAAAGGTTGTAATCAGAACATGGAATGACATACACACCAACAACCCCGCTGTCGTCACACTTTGGCTTCGTCCAAACTAACTGAGATCGAATAGTGCTATTTGTCTGGTAAACGACATCAATATTATTAAGTTTAGATTAGATTAGATAAGAGTAAGGAAAAAGACAAGCACGAGTGCTCATGTCGAGTGTTTCCTGGGGAAACACTCGACAGTGGGGATAGTCAACGAGTCTTTAGAAATTCACGCACACATACATAAAAAGAAGGTTGTTAGGATAAAAAACACAACTACCATCACCACCATACTAGTTACTACTCTACTACTACCCGAGGCATTTCAACCCCGGAGAAAAAGGGTCGAGTGTCAGGACGACAATTCAGGAACGGGGCGAACAAGATGGGAATCGAAGAACTTAGGTTTCAGGCGGTCGCGTCTCAGACGGTCGAGCAGAGACGGACACGCCCATATGTTCAGCGGACTCATACTTTTCCTCGTGCGCATGCCTGTCGGCTTGCCCCAGAGGTTGGGTCAGACGGACTCCAACTAGGTATTGAGTCTACTTCCAGAGGAGCATATGTGAATAAAATTTCGATATGTATGTGCACATTTGGGAGGAGCACCACACCAGTTACCTGGAAAGTGGTCCTTCCCATGTGTTCAGAAGATAAAGTCTTCTGTACGCTCTGGACCTGCTGAAATCCATCCGAATCTAAGGCCCCCCCCGTCGAAGTTGGGTGCGGTTTCAATCCACGGATGTCTTGGTCCGAAGGATCTGCTAAGTCCGGTTTTCAGTTTCCTGGCAGCTGATGACCTCTAGGCCTGGCGGAAAGTAGGTACCCCGGGACTGGGTTTAAGGGTGGAAGAGAGTTGCGACCTCACACCCAACACCGGTAGCTCTGACATGGGTTTAGGGGTGGATGATTGCTGCCGTTGCAGACTCTGACCCAGGACGTCACAGTAGGAAGACAGGGCGAAACCACCAAGACTCCTACGTGATCGAGGTGGGTCCCCCCGGTCAATTCTCTCTCGGGATGCTTCTCCATCCAGCTGTAGAACATGGACTACCAACTCATTAATTTTTACTAGTTTAGTCGTCTGTTCCGCCAGGCCCTTACTAACCTTCTCCATATCAGAACGTAAGTTCTACTGAGGTTAGCCGCGAAAGTCCCAAAATCATACCTACTAACAAGGTCCTCTTGGACCTTACCCATCTCAGCTCTCACCTCCGCAACCGACAGCTCTCTCCTCAATATCCTCTCGCATCACTACACACTCACACACGACAGTGCGCAGCTGCTCCTCAAGGGCCAAGACCTTCGCCGAAAGGATCCCGCCCTCTCAGCCGTCGTCGTCGTCTCTCCTCCGCAGGCCCTGGGCCCTTTTTTCTCGCGCCCGTGTTTATTATTATTCACGTATGTATAACTAGTTTCAGATTCATTTATCATTGATTTATTTACACACTTAACACGATAAATGTTCACACTTGACACGAAAGTAAATACACAAAATCGTCTGAAACAGAAAGACACAAAATCGGCGGTTAATTATCAGTATGTGAACAAACGCGAAACCAACAACGGAGTGGAAGACTAAGCTAGACGTCAAATACATTCCAGTTAAATCATGTGCGCATTCCATGTTTCATGTTTTCCACTCAAACTGGCGACTCTTTCGTAAGGTAAAATGTAGGCAAGGGTAATTATAATTACCTTACTCTGATTCCACGCTCGGTACCCTACTTCCGTCCTTAGCCCTGTACATGGTAAAACAAAATACAAGAAAACAGATATATGGTTTTCTTGGAAATGACGCTGGTCAAGTATGGTTAGAAAACATGGCAGAGTGACTTAGTTTTGCTGTAAATCTATACGCATCTGCAGTTCACATTCATAGCACGGCAATATCTCAGTAATCGGCAGACAAAGTGAAATATTTCTTATGAACTTTATATAATGTCCTGTACCCTCAATGAAGATCAACAAGTTAAATATCTTACCATTTCATCTTTATTTTTTTTCGCGGGTGGGATTTACTTAACCCTCGTTGTCCTCCAAATCACCATGGAAACTCACGGCAGTAGCAGTTTTTTCCCGACCCGCAGCTACGTCGCAGCCAGACTGGCCACGTCGTAATCGGGAGCTGCTGGAGTCCTGTTTTGGTCGTACAGTTCACTGTATCATTGGCTGCCCAATCCTTCTTCAAAGGAGTGAGAAGGGAGCTCGACATCATACGTGTGAGAAGAGACCTGGTTTCCGTTCCCCCTCTAGGGGGTTGGTGGCGCTGTGTACATTAACGTACCAAATCGAAGGCATTTGTTGACAGTACCTGCGGTCGACAACCGAACAAAATGGTCTTTGCTCTCTGATGTTCCAATGCTATTTGGTGTAGTCGGTCTATCTTTCTTCCTTAGTTAATGTACAATGCCGCTGTTTATTTGATCTGCTTCTTTATATGTTAACTGAGCCATTTGCGAATACTGCTGAGGTTTATTGGTACGCTAAATCTTAACTGTGTCTCGTGAAACTTGTCCTCTGATGATCCAGCGATTCATTTGCCGAGTATTTTCATTTCTATGTATCATCCAGGTACCATAATATATATATTTTCCATTTATTCAGCGCCGGGTCTGGATAGCGTTGAGGCTGAATGCCGAAACAAAGGTGGAATTCAATCGAAAGGTTGGTGAGGTGTGTTGACTGTGAGTTTGGCGTCGGGTGTAGTGCCTACTAAGAGGCACAGGGCTTCTATTTATCCGCTGTATGAGGATACATTAGGTATATATAAATGTAGCAACTCAAGTTGCATTGGTGCGTTTTCTGTAGTGGCTTAGTTTTACATGAGAGTTATGACTAAGAGGGTTATATATAGTAGGGATGGTGCAATCGGCGAGGATCAGTGTGACTTCAAGAGTGGTATGTGTAGATAAGATATTTCAGCGTTTTGTTTCCGAAATTCTTGCATGGAGATTGTATGTTTGTAAGTATGCATATTCACATGGCTGTTTTCTCTGGATCACGAGGAAATAGCTGTACGTATATACATACGTAAAACCTACACTCTCGATGCAGGATTGTCGAAAAAAAATCAATAGACCCTGTGATGTGGAAAGAGTTGCGGTTATATGTAGTAGGCGAGAAATGTGTTGAGAGTGTATCGGATTTTTGCGTCGACAGCGGAACATGTGTCAGAGTTTAGGAGGTGGGCCTGTTTCATGTCCTCATGGTTGTTTAATGTTCAGGTGGATGGCTTGGTCAGGGAAGTGAAGGCGAGGGTAATGGGTCGCTGATTGGAGCTGTTGGAAGCAAACCGGTCATGATGGTAGTTGAGACTATTACTGTTTTCGTACGATACTGCGTTGTTGGCAGACTTGTAAGCGATAGCGATTGCCCACTTAAACTGTACAAGAAGCAAAGTCATGGAGCCTGCCAAACAGACGCCAATTCTGCACCTGCTCACAGCTGGGTTTTGACCTCTGGGTTTTCTTCTCTGGGATAATATTAAATCGAGGGCTTCCTCTGGGCTTCCTGTCTGGGATTGGCCTCTAGGACGAGGCGACTAGCTGCGCTCCACCCCATAGCCAACCAATATAAAAATCTCTTCTGTGGGTTCCCTCTGGGTTCGGCAAGCGCAGAACCATGTCGAAACACAGGTCCCCACCTCCAGGCCACATCACACTCTTGAGTGGCACCCGCCCCGGGACCTTGGATAACGGAGGATTACCCTTCCGTTCCCTCACCATTTTCACCGACTTGAGACGGTTCCTGAACAGTTGATCAGGCTGTCAGAAGTGGGTTTACACGCCAAGTACACTGAAGATGAACCTGCAAACGACGGGCCATGAGTTGGCCATTAGACGAATACCTGAACATTCCCAGACCCCCAGCGCGCCCCACCCCATCTCAAGTCAAGGGCAGGAACACACAGGGGAACCACGCCCACACACTACACTCGGTAGCAGTAGTGTAGGTTGGAGGCAGAATTAGGTATGGTGTGTGTGGGAGAAGCAAACTGGGAGTCAATGCGGTTCTACGGAAAGTGATTATATGTTCGAGGATTGATGTTGCGAGTGGAGCCAGGGTTTACCTAAATAATGAGTTGTCAGAGAAAGTGGAGTGTTTCTAGAACACGTGTTCACATGTCACTAAGAGTTGAGTCATGGCAACGTAAGTTGTTGGGGGCACTGTAGGGTGTAATAAGGTGTAGGACTTTGGTTATGAAACGAAAGAGAGGGCTGTATCTGGTGTGCGAGGAAGAGAGAATGGGAATGAAGAGAATGGATGAAGGGAGATTGGTGATAAGGGTTATGAAATCAGGGTGAGTGGAGGTCGACTCTGAGGATGACCGAGGTTTTTATGTATGGATGGTCTGAAGGAGGCATTGGTGCGAGTTTGACGGAGCCCTGATGTGCTTTCTTCGCCCTTGGTCGTTTCGTCGAAAAACGGGATGACCAGGGATGTGAGAGAGGTCGGCACCGATGATGCAGCGGGGGAAAACCAATACAAGCGGTCGAGCCCTGATTCGGACACTGATCTCAGCGCTAATTCATGACCAGCAGTATGCATGTATTCGGGCTTCTCACTGGGCCTTTTTGCTGTGGAGGGGGGGGGAAGCTACGATTTGGTCTGTGTGGGGAGGAATGTGAGGAGCGTATTGCCACCGGTTACCCTTTCATGTGGGGGAGGCCGCTTGGAGGTTTATGTCTATATGTCTATGTATATTATATAATGTAACTATCTTTGTTTTTTTTTACATAAAACGTTATTTTTAAAGTGCACGATCAAAACCTAGGAGGAATTGCACATAAAGCTCGCATTACTTTGGTCATCAGCATCAAAATAACTACCGAAATCTGGATCGAGAAGTACTGATTGTCTCCACCATGTCTCGCCTTCCCTCTCTGTTCCTCTTCTGCGTGTGTGCAGTTGTCTGCCCCGCAACAGCCTCTGCCGCCGCCGTCTACAAGAAGATCCAAGATGGCAACTGCTTGATAACCGGCGGAGAATCTATACCCCTGGGACACACGTCGTCCACTGTCGTGAGTGTGGAAGAGCTGATATATTTCTATTTTGCTTTCAACGTATGTCAGTACTCACTTCGACAAACATATTTACTACACACACTGTTTCGAACATTTTTACTCCTACTATAGACACGCAGACTTGCTCTTGTTTACCATTAACAGCTACCGTTAAATGAACTTCAATCTGTACTCAATCATTTTGCATTGCCATAGTTTGAACCCTAATTTGCTAATTCCTGCATTCAAAATGTTGATATCTCCATTTTCTACATAACAATTATTGCCAGAGTTTAGAATTCTATTTACTCCTTTCTTCATAAATGTTGAACAAACAAATAGAGTGGGGGAATAATTTCATTTACAAACCAAAGCAGATACTTCCGTAATGTATATAAGAAATTTCGACATCAATAGTGTTCACATTGTTATTCACGAACGAAAGTTTGTGTAATTGAACATTTGTCATACTACATTGAATCGAGTACAAGGAAATTCAATCCATGCTGATCATTTGAAAACTTCTGAATATTTCACATTTATTTTCTTATGTTATTTTATTTTTATCATATTGTAAAACAATTCTACTTGCATTTTATTTACACTTTTGAATTTTTTAAAAGTAGACAAACTCCTTCTGCTGGTGACTGTTCTTATATCACCCATCACTCCCGCCTGCAGGGTAGAGTCTGTATGCACACTGAACTAGACAAAAATGAACAATGTTAGTATTGTATACCAGTCATCTAAACATAGACATAAGCTAACCATACAGAATTTTACTACATTTGATTCGGTGTGTTTTGGTGTATGTAGGGTAAAATTGTTCATATTGTGGTAATAAATCCACAGTATTCCCGAGCAACGGCGAACGCCCGAAGTACGCGAACAGTCAGGGCCTGAGCTCCTCCAGTGGGACTAAATGCGAGATATCCAATTCATATCCATTCACTCCAAATTCGGTGTTTTCAGAATATCCCTAAAAACAATTTATCTGGAAATCGATAAAAATTAATGCAAGCGTACCTACGAAGCGATAACTTTGCACAATAAGTAAAATAACAATAATTGTAACGAATTCTGGGCAATCACTTCCTGAGGCTGCTCGTATTGGCGGGTTAATTCTCTGCAAGATGAAACCCAAAATCAAGGGAGTTTCTTCACACTTTGATGTCTATGTAGCTTACAGTATGCACTGCTCACAGGCTGCTCATGAACATAATAGTCATTATTATAACAGACTTCTGTTATTTCTTATACGTCAGTGAGCCGTGGAAACCCACACGCACGGCTCAGTCATCTTCTCTGTAGCCAACCCGTCTTATATGTTCACCAGTGGGCCCAGGAAGACCATAGTCATGACTCAGTCGTCTTCTGTGAAGCCATCTTTTCTTATGTATTCATCAGTGGGCCGTGGAAGACCGTAGTCATGGTTCAGTCGTTCTTGGTGTGTCCATCCATCTCTTCTTTCCCCTCTGTCAGTGTGCCTAGAAGCCCACAAGCACGGCTCAGTCATCTTCAGTGTAGCCATCTCTCTCTCACTCATGCCAGTGTGCCATGGAAGCCCACAAGCATGGCTCAGTCGTCATCATTGTAGTCCTCTCTCCTTCACCTCTGTCAGTGTGCCATGGAAGCCCACAAGTATGGCTCTGTGGTCCCCAGTGTAGCCATCTCCTCTGCTTTATATCAGTCAGCTCTGTAAGCTTACGAGAATTGCTCAGTCGTCTTCTCCATCCATATGTGTACCTTGAACCTCCACAAGCATTATTTAGTCATCCTCAGTGTAGACATTTCTTTCCTGCCATCTGTCAGTGCACCCTTGAAGCATATGGGTATGGTTCAGCATTCAATGAAGCCCATCTCTCCTTTTCCCTCTGTCAGTGCGCCTCGAAAGCCCATAATCATGGCATTATTGTCTTCAATTTTGCCAAATCTTTGTTCCCATCCACCAGTGTGCCCTGGAAGCTCACAGCCATGGCTCAGTTTACTTCAGTTTGACCGGGGATGGGCAGTGTCTGCTGCTAAGAGCTGGTGCTGATGTTACTGGCCAGCTGCAAGACGCTGTACCGGGCTGCCAGACGTACGCGGATGCTGCAACTCAGCAGGTGACAATGTACATGGTCGGTATGTTATTGGACATGACACACGGGTCTGAACACTTGACCAATATCCCTCAAACCAGCTCTAAATTTCTCGACGTTTTGTGATTTCGCAATAAGATCTTTCGGGCGCTCGGCATATAGCAATTAGTACACCTTCACCTAACCAAACTGCGAGGAATAGTGCCGCCATTGTTGTTGAAGACGAGATCACATTTGGCCAAAAACGTAAGCAGTTTTACGATCGTGCCGAACAGTCAAAAGTTTCCTTTTTGGGCACGTGAAATAATATCAGTGACGATATTGAACACGTTTAATTTTATGAAAGTTAGTGCAATGAAATAATCAGGATCTACCTTTAGAAACGAGTCATGTTTATTTGTGTAGTATTGAAATAAGTGAATTCAAACATGGTCTCGACGATTGTTGATATTTACTTAGGCAATATTTGAAGTTAACTTTTAATTACTAATATTATAAATGTCTGCACGGAAGATGAAGTTGTTGCTTTGTTGTCACAGTTTCATTGTGCATCACAATCGCTGATGATGATCATATCCGAGTAATGATGACGTATCGTGCAAGAGCCTAATTTGTGTTGGTTTCTTGAACATAGCCAAGTTCAGCAGACTTTCATACTACGGATCGAACATTTGGGCGAGATGGAGCAACTGACGAGTGGAAGTTGAATTTGAGTAACATCATGTTACAAGATTCTCCAAACCAAAATAACTAACTAGGGACCTTTGTTGTTATGCGAGGGGCTTAATGAATACAATATAACAGGCTCCCCTGACACACCAACTGCAATTTCACCGCACAAAAGCCTCTTCCTTTAACCGTGCTTGATGATTGGCTTTAAAGCGTTTTCGTCGATTTTCTTTGCATTTCTGGAAGATGGAGTATTAAATCACAGTTCAGTTTTCTCTCTGATAGCGAGGAAGAAAGATCTTCTGTTCATGGAATGCAAGACGAGGCTTGATGCAGACATCTTCTCTAGACAACGATACCGGTGCAGAACGAGAGAGCCTACAAGCGTCGGGTGGATCATACACTAAGAGTCATACTTTCCGTGGCGGCGTCTGGAGCGTAACCCCAGCAAAAGTCGCTCATCAGCCCCACTCCTCCCTTCCATCGTTAACGTCATCGTCGGAGGCCTCGTGGACGCAGCTTGTGCTTTGCTCAGGCCTCTGGCTTACCGGGTAAACACTAGACACCGGAGTTGCATTATATTTTCACATTATTTCCCTAAGGGGAAGTGAACAAACACTGGCATTCCTTTCCCTTCAAAGCCGGAGACATAGAACCCATCATTGGTCACAACACTAATCCCTGTCCTATACCTGCTTCAGTCTCTAAATGCGTTGCAATGGCATAATCCAGTGCTGATGGGTGGCTCGGACACTACACAAAAATTTTCTGGTGTCCACAACAATAGAAATATACCACGTAAGTGGGAACCCCACCGTTCCATTTCCGTGCCGCCTCAACAACCACAAATCAATGATGGACCCTTAAACGTATTACAAATGAACACAAACGACAATGTAAGATACAAATAGAACTCACACACTTCCTCCACAACCACAAAATTCCCATAGTCCTACTCCAAGATGCTAAATTCCAACGCAAATCAAACAGAACAAAAATTCTAAGATACACAACACTATACGCCCCGACCGTCCCAACAACGGCGGCGGACTCATACAGTCGTACATTGAAACCATCATGTTGCGAACACAACTGCACACACTACCGCGCAACTTCCACAGGACATTAACTAGAGGTGCAATCAGTAGTTATTCAAATCCACAAGAAACACTACAATCCATTTAACATGAACAGCAGTAAACACCTTGCCTTGGCTACCTCAACACCAACACCAACAAATTCGCTCTAGGTGGTTTAAAAGCCACGCGATTACTGCTGGCTCACAAAACAAAACACTGATCGAAGAATTCATTGATTAATAGACACAATGATCACAATAAGTAACCTTGACAAACCCACTCGCAAACTTTTCAATCCAAACACCCAGCAGAACTGTCCTGACGTCTCATTGTGCTCTCACAATTTTGGTCTTATTATATCCAATTCAAAACAAACAGCTTCATACCCTTTGTACCTGCAAGAGCAGAACAATACAAATGCACTGCGTCAATAGAAACCACTCTAAATGATTTCGACATCACCCAGTACATGCATTTCACTACCGTGATTAACCATAGACAGAAAACTCACATTACCGGGTTCGTCCGTGCCTTCAATCCAACCGTTTTGGCTAGATTCCAACCGTTTTGACCAATTCCGCAATTTACCCTCCACCAGCGACAGAATCATACAGATTCAAACCGTTAACTCTGGAACAAATGTAGATCATTGTGTGCAACAGACGGGATGTGCTGGCATGCACCAACTTTCGAACCTCACCATCTAAGATATGGAAACTTACATGGAGCTCAATAACATAAACACGAACCATTTAGACACACTCGAGGCCATCCTGTGACCCAACATCAGACAAACAATAATCAGATGCCAACCCTTGCCACCTTACACACCATCCAGACAATAGGAAGTTACTCGAGCAGTTACACAAATTGTTGAGTGATCCTTCACATCAGCCATGACCAAGGCTGCCATCAGCCAGACCAACAACTTCTCAGCATCGGGCTCTGACGGCATATCATTGATGGAATGAATTAAAACACAGGTCCACAAGTCATTAAGGCTTTCACAGACATCTTTGACATCTCCGTTCTACACAACACCACACACAACGCCAGGAAACAAGCGAAAATTATATACCATACTGGAAGCCAACGAAGCCCTACAGAACCCGCCTCATTTAGACCTTCATTTTGTTCAATTTTTAGCAATTTAAACGCTCTGTAAAATGTACATCTTATTTCATCTTTACCTTTGAATTTTTAAACTGGATTAAAAAGAAGTGGACTTTACTTGTTTTAATATATGAACTGGCAAAAAAATATTCTGCTTTGAAATGGGACCCCATTCTTATTAGCGCAGCTCTGAAACCTAAGGATGGATCTTGCAACCACACGTCGAGCATTTTCATTGTTAATTTATACTGCGACATTGCTCAGTAGTGCCTCCATGTATTTAATTGTCGTTGCTTGGCGTTCGTTGACAACAGATTTTATCTCTCCGCAAAACCAGTAGTTGCGCGGGCTGAAGTCGTGGCATGAGAGGGTGGGTCAAGGCTGGATCCTTCAGCGGATGATTACTCGCTCCGGAAATTTGTCCGGTAAAAATGCGAGACAATCGTTGAAGCAGTGAGCAGGAGCATTATCCTGTTGATAATAGAATTCCTCCGACCGATCAGCTGGTCACAATTTTTTCTGAAGTAGATTGAGGTACTTCTCGAAATTAACTGCTTCACCGTCTTCAAACTAAACTATCAGTTGCGCTGTGCCGTCAACGATTGGTGCCCAGGCCATAACCTTTTCACAGTCTTGTTTCAGCGGGTCATCGTACATGAATGAATTCTCACTGCAGTAGTATTTTGAGAGTACTGGTTTTGCGGAGAGATGGAATCCATTGTCTACAAACCGAACCCAACGACAAATGAATGTTTGAAGAAACTGCTAAGCAAAGTTGCGGCAAAATGAGCAAAGAAAAAGTTCAATATGCGGTTGCAAGCTTCATCCGAAGGATTTAGATTTGTGTTCATAACAATCTCTGAAATGTCGAAGTTGAAATTTATTTATTGTCGTTTGCTGCATTAAACATGAAGGTTTCTTTTCATCCTTTTCAGTTATTCAAAGACTAAAATTTTTTATGATGTCAATTTTATTGAGCTTCTAAATTGTTAAAAACGTTTCTTGACTCTCGAATCAATTGTAATTTTTGGAGAGACTGGTTCTAAACAGAATTAATTCCCATATCTCACATTTCTCTACACAACACGGTTTTAGGAACACAATACTTCAGAATGAGACAGCTTGCCAACCTTACACAGACCAGTCACGAAGGCTTGAACGAAAAGATGTCAGACCCACTACCCTGGTATGCGCTATGGACATCAGTATAAAGCCTTCGACAGAGTTCCATGACACGTCCTCATAAACAAGATTCTAAACACACACCTATCCAAACTACACGAAGTGGCTTGCTAATTTCATCTCCGGAAGACAGGCTCACAGTCTCGAATCAAAAGCGTTCACGAACAAGTAATTTCCCCAATATTGTCAGCTAAGGCTCCCACCTTTTCCCATCATTCTCCGACGCCTCCATGCACGTACTTCAAACACCAACACAATCCAACACGTACATCAGTTCATAAATTCATACACCAAGAACACGAGACTTCAGCCGCACGCATACCTCAAGCAATATCTAAACTTTCTCGGGATTCGTCTGAAGGGCGCCAGAATGAATGCATCCTAAACAAGCAATCCTTCCCGTTATCAACACCGGACAATAGGGACAACCGCATCCATCCTCATGCTGCCCTCGACAACACTCCCTAACCCCATAGTTCCACTTCCACGATCCCTGGCATGATATACGACACACGAATTACGTTCAAACCTCCCACAAAGCACACGAACGCAAAGCCAAATTTAGACTACACGTACTCCGGGCACTTACCACAACTATCTAGGAATAGTCCGAAGAAGTAATTACAAATTATTCAAACAATTTATCAGACGTATCATTTCCTACGTCAAAACTGCCCGGTTATCTGACCTTGCTCACACACGCTTAAATCCCCTTCAACGAATACAGAAAACGGCTGTACATACTGTAAAAGGCTGAAAACAGACACACATATTCCCCATCTACAAGAGGAAACGAAGGCCCTTTCTCTCAAACATCAATTTGAAATAGAAGGGAACAATTGTTAACAAGCATGTGGACCCTACCCACTTCTGCCTCCACTTATTGGACCCACGTCCAACTCACCGAAATATACCTAACACACTGGATGCACACTTCGGAACCTATAGACAACACATCTATGCATTATCATGGAACACATTTTCAGCTCTAGCAACGCCTGCTCAAAGGGTCAACACGATCCTACATATTCACTCAGCGAGGGAGAACGTGAAGGAGTTTACAAGTATTTACAAGTGTTTACAAGTGTAGGAAGACAACAACAGGCCTATTGGCCCAAACTAGGCTGCCTTTTGGTAGCAAGAGTGTTAGTTCTGGAGTAGAACGTCTAAGAGGCCTATTGGCCCAAACTAGGTTGCCTTATGGTGGCAAGAGAATTAGTTTTGAAGTAGAACGTCTAAGAGAGCTCCATGTGCCATTTCTAATTTATTTATAACAACAGGAAATGGAACGGTTTAGCTATTTATCGGCGATTTATGTAGAACTTATCGAGCCGCGACTTGAACGTTTCGATTGTATTGCTGTTTACAACCTCCGCTGGAAGTTTGTTCCATTCTTCGACA
>SDVV010002316.1:0-23305 GCA_016164225.1 Gammarus roeselii | reverse complement strand
CACCAAAAACAACTAAAACACCTATAACAACTAAACAACTAAAACAACTAATACAACTAAAACAACTAAAACAACAAAAACAACTAAACAACTAAACAACTATAACAACTAGATTAATTATAACAACTAAAACAACCAAAAAACAACTAAAACAACTAAAACAACTGAAACACCGAAAACAACTAAAACAACTAAAACAACTAAAACAACTAAAACAACTAAAACACCGAAAACAACTAAAACACCTATAACAACTAAACAACTAAAACAACTAATACAACTAAAACAACAAAAACAACAAAAACAACTAAACAACTAAACAACTATAACAACTACATTAATTATAACAACTAAAACAACCAAAAAAACAACTAAAACAACTAAAACAACTGAATTTACTATAACACATAAAACAACTAAACACTTATAACAACTAAAACAAATAGAAACACTAAAAAAACTATAACAGTTAAAACAACTAAACAACTAAAACAACTTAAACAACTTAAACAACTAAAACAACTACAACACCTAACACAACCATACCAACTATAACAACTAAAACACCTACAACAACTAGAACACCTGAAACAACTAGAACACCAAGAACAACTAGAACACCTGGAACAACTAAAACACCTAGAACAACTAAACAACTAGAACACCTAAAACTCCCAAAACACCTAAAACAACTACAACACCTATAACAACTGAAAAAACTGAAACAACTTAAACACCTACAACACCTTAAACACATACAACCACTGAAACACATAGAACAACGAAAACAACTAAAACAACTGAGACAACTAAACAACTGAAACAACTATAACAACTAAAACACCTAAAACAACTACAACACCTAAAAAAACTAAAACACCTGAAACAACTACAACACCTACAACAACTATAACACCTGAAACCACAGCAACACCTAAAACACCTATAACAACTAGAACAACTTAAAAACTAAAACTACTAAAACAACTAAAACAACTGAAACACCGAAAACAACTGCGACACCTATAACAACTAAAACAACTAAAACAACCTAAATACCTACAAAAATTAAAACCCCTACAACAACTAAAACACCTGAAACAACTGAAACACCTTAAAGAACTAAACACCTAATACAACTGAAACACCTAATAACCTTAAACACCTAAAAACCTAAAACACCTATAAACTAAAACACCTAAAACAACTAATACACCTAAAACAACTATAACACCTAAACCACCTACAATACCTATAACACCTAAAACAACTATAACACCTTAAACAACTAATACACCCACAACAACTAAAAAACTAAAACAACTATAACAACTATAACATTTTAAACAACTAAAACACCTAAAACAACTTTAACAACTAAAACACCTAACACTTAAACCAACTAAAACAACTAAAACAACTATAACAACTATAACAATTAAACCACTAAAACAACTAGAACAACTAAAACAACTATAACAACCGGAACAAGTAAAACACCTAAAACAACTATAACAACTAAACAACTATAACAACTAAAACAACAATGTCAACTAAACAACTATAACACCTAAAACAACGATAACACCTATAACAACTAAATTAACTATAACAACTACAACACCCTAACAACCAAAACAACAATAACACCTAAAACACCTTAAACAATAACAACAAATATATTACCTAAAACAACTATAAACAACTAAAACAACTAAAACAACTATAACAACTAAAACTCCTAAAACATCTATAACACAAAGAACAACTGAAACAACTATAACACCTAAAATAACAATAACACCTAAAACAACTAAATCACCTACAACAACTTAAACACCTCAAACAACTAAAACACCTAAAACAACTATAACACCCAAAACAACTAAAACAACTATAAACAACAAAAACACCTTCAACAATAAATCACCTAAAACAACTTAAACAACTAAAACAACTAGAACAACTAAAACACCTATAACATCTAAAACACCTAAAACAACTCAAACAACTAAATCCACTACAACAGCTAACGCAACTAAACCAACTAAAACAACTAGAACAACTATAACAAAACAAAAACAACTATAACAACTAAACAACTATAACACCTAAAACAACTGAGACATCTAAGCACCTGTAACACCTAAAACAACTAAAACAACAAGAACAACTACAATAACTTTAACAACTAGACAACTATAACAACTTGAACAACTAAAAAAACTAAAACAACTTAAATACCTATAAAAATTAAAACCCCTACAACAACTAAAACACCTGAAACAACTGAAACACCTTAAAGAACTAAACACCTAATACAACTGAAACACCTAATAACCTTAAACACTTAAAAACCTAAAACACCTATAAACTAAAACACCTAAAACAACTAATACACCTAAAACAACTATAACACCTAAACCACCTAAAACACCTAAAACACCTACAATACCTATAACACCTTAAACAACTATAACACCTTAAACAACTAAAACACCCACAACAACTAAAAAACTAAAACAACTATAACAACTATAACATCTTAAACAACTGAAACACCTACAACAACTTTAACAACTAAAACACTTACCACTTAAACCAACTAAAACAACTAAAACAACTATAACAACTATAACAACTAAACCACTAAAACAACTAGAACAACTAAAACAACTATAACAACCGGAACAAGTAAAACACCTAAAACAACTATAACAACTAAAACAATTATAACAACTAAAACAACAATGTCAACTAAACAACTATAACACCTAAAACAACGATAACACCTATAACAACTAAAACAACTATAACAACTACAACACCCTAACAACCAAAACAACTATAACACCTAAAACACCTTAAACAATAACAACAAATATATTACCTAAAACAACTATAAACAACTAAAACAACTAAAACAACTATAACAACTAAAACTCCTAAAACATCTATAACACAAAGAACAACTGAAACAACTATAACACCTAAAATAACAATAACACCTAACACACCTAAAACACCTACAACAACTTAAACACCTCAAACAACTAAAACACCTATAACAACTATAACACCCAAAACAACTAAAACAACTATAAACAACAAAAACACCTTCAACAATAAATCACCTAAAACAACTTAAACAACTAAAACAACTAAAACAACTAAAAACCTATAACAACTAAAACACCTAAAACAACTCAAACAACTAAATCCACTACAACAGCTAACGCAACTAAACCAACTAAAACAACTAGAACAACTATAACAAAACAAAAACAACTATAACAACTAAACAACTATAACACCTAAAACAACTGAGACATCTAAGCACCTGTAACACCTAAAACAACTAAAACACCAAGAACAACTACAATAACTATAACAACTAAAACAACTATAACAACTTGAACAACTAAAACAACTAAAACACCTAAAACAACAGAAACAACTATAACACCTAAAATAACTATAACACCTTAAACAACTATAACACCTAAAACAACTAAAACACCTAGAACAACTGAAACACCTAAAACACCTATAACAACTAGAACACCTATATCAATTAAAACACCTAAAACAACTTAAACACCTAAAAAAAACTAAAACACCTACAACAACTAAAACACCTGAAACAACTATAACACCTAAAACAACTAAAACACATAAAACAACAGAACTACCTAATTAACTTGAACACCTAAACACCTAAAACACCTAAAACAACTAGAACACATAAAACAACTATTACACCTACAAAAACTTTAACACCTAAACCACCTAAAACACCTACAACACCTAAAGTACCTATAACACCTAGAACAACTTAAACACCTTAAACAACTGAAACACCCACAACAACTATAAAAACTGAAACAACTAAAAGAACTATAACACCTATAACAACTAAAACACCTAAAACAACTTTAACAACTAGATCAACTAAAACACCTAACACAACTACAAACAACTTAAAAAACTAAAACAACTAAAACAACTAAAACAACTAGAGCAACTAAAATCACTAAAACAACTAGATCAACTAAAACAACTATAACAACCAAAACAACTACAACACCTAAAACAACTATAACAACTAAAACAACTAAAACAACTAAAACAACAATAACAACTGAAACAACTATAACACCTAAAACAACTATAACACCTAAAACACCTATGACACCTGAAACAACTAGAACACCTATAACAACTAGAACAACTAAAACAACTAAAACAACTAGATCAACTAAAACACCTCTAACAACTGAAACACCTATAACAACTAAAACAACTAGAGCATCTAAATCAACTATAACAACTAAAACACATAAAACAACCAAAACAACTATAACACATATAACACCTATAACACCTACAACAACTATAACACCTACAACAACTGAAAACAACTAAAACAACTAGAACAGCTATAACAATTAAAACAACTATAATAACTAAAACAACTGAAACAACTAAAACAACTAAAACACATAAAACAACTAAACACCTATAACAACTAAAAAAACTAAAACAACAACAACTACTAGAACACCTAAAACACCTAAAACAACTATAACAACTAGAACAACTAAATCACCTATATAACAACTACAACAACTATAACAACCAAAACAACTAGAACCCCTATATCAACTAAAACATATATAACAACTAAAACAACTATAACAACTAAAACACCTAAAACAACCAAAACAACTTAACATCTAAACACCTATAACACCTACAACAACTATAACACCTAAAACAACTAAAAACAACTTAAACAACTAAAACAACTAAAACAACTAAAACAACTATAACAACTATAACAACTATAACAACTAAAACAACTAAAACAACTATAACAACTAAAACAACTAAAACAACTATAACAACTAAAACAACTAAAACACATAAAACAACTAAACACCTATATGTACTAAAACAACTAAAACAACTAAAACAACTATAACAGTTAAAACACCTAAAATTACTAGAACACCTAGAACAACTAAACAACTGAAACAACTATGACAACTAAAAACAACTGAAACACCTACAACAACTAGAAAAACTATAACACCTAAAGTAACTGAAACATTTAAAACAACTATGACTCCTAAGACAACTAGAACATCTAGAACAACTAAAACACCATAAACAATAAAACACCTTAAACAAATAAACAACTAAACAACTAAAACAACTAAAACCACTAAAACAACCTAAACAAATTAAACAACTAAAACACCTGAAACTACTATAGCACCTAAAACACCTAAAACAACTAAGACACCTACAACAACTAAAACACCTGTAACAACCTAAACACCTAGAACAACTAAAACACCTAAAACAACTAGAACGCCTGCAACAACCAAAACACCTAGAACAACTATAACAACTAGAACACCTAAAACACCTTAAACACCTATATAAACTAAAACACATAGAACAACTAAAACAACTAAAACAACTGAAACAACTAAACAACTGAAACAACTAAACATTTAAAACACCTAAATTAACTACAACACCTAAAACAACTAAAACACCTGAAACAAATAAAACACCTACAGCAACTAAAACACCTGAAACTACTGAAACACCTAGAACACCTATAACAAATAAAACAACCAAAACAGCTAAAACACCTAATAACAACTACAACAACTACAACACCTAGAACACCTACATCAACTAAGACACCTAAAACAACTTAAAATAACTATAAAAACTAAAACAACTAGAACAACTAGAACAACTAAAACAACTAAAACAACTAAAAAACAACTAAAACAACTAGAACAACTAAAATAACTAGAACAACTAAGCAACAGAACACATAAAAAACTACAACACCTATAACAACTAAAACAACTAAAACAACCATAACAACTAAAACAACTAGAACAACTGAAACACCCAAAACAACTATAACAACTACAACACCTGAAACACCTAAACATCTACAATAACTAAAACACCTAAAACAACTGATAATAACTAAAACAACTATAACAACTATAACAACTAGAACAACTAAAACAATTGAAACAACTAAAAAACATTTTAAACAACTAAAACAACTAAAACAACTAAAACAACTATAACATATAAAACAACTGAACACTTAGAACAACTAGAACAACTAAAACAACTAAAACAACTAGAACAACTATAACAGTTAAAACAACTAAAACAACTAAACCAACTATAACAACTGTAACATCTAAAACAACACAAAACAACTAAAACAACTGCAACAAATAAAACAACTAAAGCAACTGAAACAACTAGAACAACTAGAACACCTTGAACAACTATAAACAAATAAAACGACTAAAACAACTATAACAACTAAAACAACTACAACAACTAAAACACCTTAAAACTAAAACACCTAAAACAACTAAACAACCTAAAACAACTACAACACATATAACAACTAAAACACCTAAAACAACTAAAACACATATACAACTTAAACAACTAAAACAACCAGAAAACCTATATCAACTACAACACCTAAACAATTAAAACACCTTAAACAACTATAACACCGTAAACACATAAAAAACCTATAACAACTACCACACCTAAAGGCAACTAAAACACCTTTAACATTTAAATCACCTAAAACAACTTAAACAAGTAAAACAACTAAAACTAAAACACCTATAACAACTAAAACACCTAAAACAACTTAAACAACTAAAACCACTGCAGCACCTAACACAACTACACCAACTAAAACAACTAGAACAACTATACAACTAAAACCACCAGAACATCTGAACACCTATAACACCTTAAACAACTAAAACACCTAAACACCTACAACACCTACAACAACCAAAACACATGAACAACTTAAAATAACTAAAACAACTATAACAATTAAAACAACTTGAACAACTAAAACAACTAAAAACACCTAAAACAACTGAAACAACTATAACACCTAAAATAACTATAACACATGAAACAACTATAACACCTAAAACAACTATAACACCTAGAACAACTAGAACACCTAGAACAACTAGAACACCTAGAACACCTAAAACAACTAGAACATCTAGAACAATTAAAACACCTGAAACAATATAAACACATAAAAAAACTAAAACACCTACAACAACTGAAACACTTGAAACAACTATAACACCTTAAAGGACTAAAACACAGAAAACATCTGAAACACCTAATTAACCCTAACACCTAAACCACCTAGAACACATAAAACAACTAAAACACCTGAAACAACTAATACACCTAAAACAACTATAACACCTAAACCACCTTAAACACATATAACACCTTAACACCTAGAACAACTATAACACATAGAACAACTAAAACAACTTGAACAACTAAAACAACTAAACAACTGAAACAACTGAACAACTAAAACACCTACAACAACTTCAACACCTAAAACAACTAAAACACATGCAACAACTAAAAAACCAACAACAACTAAAACACCTGAAACCACTGAAACACCTAAAACACCTACAACAAATAAACCAACTAAACAACTAAAACAGCTAAAACACCTAATAACAACTAAACAACTAAAACACCTATAACACCAAAAACACCGAAAAACAACTAAAACACCTAAAACATCTTAAAATAACTAAAACAACTGAAACATTTATAACAACTAGAACAACTAAAACAACTAAAACAACTAAGAAACAGTGTAACAACTATAACAACTAAAACAACTAAACAACTAAAACACATAAAACAACTATAACACCTATAACAACTAATTCACCTAAAACACCTACAACACCTAAACCACATATAACACCTAAAACACCTAGAATACATCTAACACCTAAAACGAATATAAAACCTTGAACAACTATAACACTCAAAACAACTAAAAAACTATAACAACTAAAACAACTAGAACACCAAAAACAACTAAACACCTTAAACAACTTTAACAACTAAACAACTAAAACACCTAACACAACTGAAACAACTAAAACAATTAAACAACTAAAACAACAATAACAACTAAAACCACTAAACCACTACAACAACAAAAACAACTAAAACAGTTATAACAACCAAAACAACTAAACACCTATAACAACTATAACAACTAAAACAAATAAATCAACTAAAAAAACAATAACAACTAAACAACTATAACACCTAAAATAACTAAAACACCTAAACACCTATAACACCATAAACAACTAGAACACCTTTAACAACTAGAACAACTAAAACAACTAAAACAACTAAAACAACTGTAACAACTGAAGCACCTAAAACAACTAAAACACCCATATCAACTAAACAACTATAACAACTCAAACAACTATAACAACTAAAACACCTAAAACAACCAAAAAAACTTGACATCTAAACACCTATAACCCCTACAACAACTATAACACCTTAAACAACTAAAAACAACTTGAACAATTAAAACAACTATAACAACTATAACAACTATAACAAATATAACAACTAAAACAACTAAAACAACTAAAACAACTAAAACAACTAAAACATTTAAAGCACATAAAACAACTAAACACCTAAAACAACTAAAACAACTAAAACAACTAAAACAACTAGAACAACTAAAACACCTAAAATAACTATTCCAACTAAGACAACTAAAACACCTATAATACAACTAGAACAACTATAACATTTGAAAACAACTACAACACCTTAAACAACTAAAAAAACTCTAACACCTAGGGGAACTAAAACATATAAAACAACTATAACTCCTTAGACAACTAGAACATCTAAAACAACTAAAACCCCATAAACAATTAAACACCTTAAACAACTGAACAACTAAACAATTAAAACAACTAAAACAACTAAAACAAATCAAACAACTAAAACACCTGTAACAACTATAACACCTAAAACACCTAAATAACTAAAGCACCTACAACAACTAGGGGCCTGTGACAACTTAAACACCTAGAACAACTAAAACACCTAAATCAACTAGAACGCCTGCAACAACTAAAACACATAGAACAACTCAAACAACTAAAACATCTAAAACACCTTAACAACTATACCAACTATAACACATAAAACCACCACAACAACTAAAACAACTGAAACAACTAAACAACTGAAACAACTAAACATTTAAAACACATAAAACAACTACAACACCTAAACAACTAAAACACCTGCAACAACCAAAACACATACAACAACTAAAACACCTGGAACTACTGAAACACCTAAAACACCTAACACAAATAAAACAAATAAAACAGCTAAATCCCCTACTAACAACTACAACAACTACAACACCTAAAACACCTAGAACATCTACATCAACTATAACACCTAAAATAACTTATAATAACTATGAAAAATAAAACAACTATAACAACTAGAACAACTAAAACAACTAAAACAACTAAAAACAACTATAACAACTAAACAACTGAAATAACTAGAACAACTCAACAACTAAAAGCAATAAAACAACTACAACACCTATAACAACTAAAACAACTAAAACAACTATAACAAGTAAATAACTAAAACACCCAAAATAACTATAACAACTAAAACACCTTAAACACCTAAACACCTACAACAACTAAAACACCTAAAACAACTGATAATAACTAAACAACTATAACAACTATAACAACTAGAACAACTAAAACAATTAAAGCAACTAAAAAACAACTTAAACAACTAAAACAACTACAACAACTATAACATATAAAACAACTTAACACTTATAACAACTAGAACAACTAAAACAACTAAAACATCTAAAACAACTATAACAGTTAAAAGAACTAAACGAATAAAACAACTAAAACAACAATAACAACTGTAACAACTAAAACAACTAAAACAACTAAAACAAAAACAACTGCAACAAATAAAAAACTACAACAACTGAAACAACTAGAACAACTAGAACACCTAGAACAACTATAAACAAATAAAACGACTAAAACAACTATAACAACTAAAACAACTACAACTACTAAAACACCTTAAGAACGAAAACACCTTAAACAACTAAATAACCTAAAACAACTAAAACACATAGAACAACTATAACACCTTAAACAACTATAACACCTATACAATCTAAACAATAAAAACAACCAGAAAACCTATATCAACTAAAACACCTAAACAACTAGAACACTTAAAACAACTTCAACACCGTAAACACATAAAACACCTACAACAACTACAACACCTAGAAACAACTAAAACACATTTAACAACTAAATCACCTAACACAACTTAAACGAGTAAAACAACTAAAACAACTTAAACACCTATAACAACTAAAACACTTAAAACAACTTGAACAACTAAAACCACTGCTGCACCTAACACAACTAAGCCAACTAAAACAACTAGAACAACTATAACAACTAAAACAACTATAACAACTGAACACCTATAACACCTAAAACAACTATAACACCTAAAACCACTAGAACACCTGAAACAACTAAAACACCTTGGACAACTCAAACACCTACAACACATAAAACAAACAAAACACCTAAAACAACAATAACACCTAAACAACTTAAACACTTAAAGCAACTAAAACACCTTCAACAACTTAAACACCTGAAACAACTACAACACCTAAAACAACTAGAACACCTACAAACAACTAATACACCTAAAACAACTATAAAACCTAACCCCCTAAAACACCTAGAACACCTAAAATACCTATAACACCTATAAACAACTATAACACCTTAAACAACTAAAACACCCATAACAACTTTAACACCTAAAAACACTATAACAACTATAACAACTGAAACAACTATAGCAACAAAAACACCTAGAACAACTATAACACCTGAAACAACTATAACACCTAAGACACCTATAACACCTGAAACGACTAAAACACCTATAACAACTAGAACAACTAAAACAATTATAACAACTAGAACAACTATAACACCTAAAACAACTAAAACACCTATAACAACTAAAACAACTAGAGCAACTAAAACAACTATAACAACTAAAACAATTGCAACAACTAAAACAACTAAAACAACTACAACACATAAAACAACTAAACACCTAAAACAATTAAAACGACTAAAACAACTAAAACAACTAAAACAACTATAACACCTAAACAACTAAAACACCTAGAACAACTAAAACACCTAGAACACCTTAAACAACTAGAACACCTAGAACAACTAAAACACCTTAACCAACTTAAACACCTATAAAAATTAAAACCCCTACAACAACTATAACACCTGAAAAAACTAAAACACCTATAAAAAATAATACACCTATAACAACTATAACACCTAATCCAACCTAAACACCTATAACACCTAAAATACCTATAACACCTAAAAATAACTATAATACCTTAAACAGCTAAAACACCCACAACAACTAAAAAACTAAAACAACTATAACAACTATAACATCTTGAACAACTAAAACACCTAAAACAACTTTAACAACTAAAACACCTAACACTTAAACCAACTAAAACAACTAAAACAACTATAACAACTATAATAACTAAACCACTAAAACAACTAAAACAACTAAAACAACTATAACAACCGGAAAAACTAAAACACCGAAAACAACTATAACAACTAAAACAACTATAACAACTAAAACAACAATGTCAACTTGAACAACTATTACACCTAAAAACAACTATAACACCTACAACACCTATAACACCTGGACCAACTAAAACACCTATAACAACTAGAACAACTAGAACAACTGAAACAACTGGAACAACTGAAGCACCTAAAACAACTATGACACCTATAACAACTAAAACAACTATAACAACTAAAACACTTGAACAACCAAAACAACTAAAACACCTAAAACACCTTAAACAATAACAACAACTATATTACCTATAACAACTATAAACAACTAAAACAATTAAAAAAACTAAAACAACAATAACAACTATAACAACTATAACAACTAAAACAACTAAACAACTAAAACAACTAAAACAACTAAAACACATAAACTACTGAACACCTTAAACAACTAAAACAACTAAAACAACTGAAACAACTAAAACAACTAAAACACCTAAATAACTAAAACAACTAAAACAACTAAAACACCTAAAAACAACTAAAACAACTATAACAACTAACAACTAGAACACCTGAAACACCTAAAAAAACTATAACACCTTAAATAACTGAAACACCTAAAACAACTATAACACCGAAGACAACTTGAACACCTAGAACAACTAAAACACCTCAAACAATTTAACACCTTAAACAACTAAACAACAAAAACAACTAATACAACTAAAACAACTAAAACAACTGAAAGAAATAAAACAACTAGAACACCAAAAAACAACTAAAACACCTAAACACCTAAAACAACTAGAACACCTACAACAACTTGAACAACTATAACAGCTTAAACACCTAGAACAACTAAACACCTAAAACAACTAGAACACCTGAAACAACTAAAACACCTTGAACAACTTCAACAACTAAAACACCTATAAAAATCTTAAACACCTATAACAAGTAAAACACATAAAACAATTATAACAACTAAAACAACTAAAAACAACTAAACAACTGAAACAACTAAACAACTAAAACACCTAAAACAACTACAACAACTAGAACAACTAAAACACCTGAAACAACTAAAACACCTACAACAACTAAAACACTTGGAACTATTGAACCACCTAAAACACATATAACAAATATAACAACTAAAACAACTGAAACACCTAAAACACCAAATAACATCTATAACAACTATAACACCTAAGACACCTACAACACCTACAACAACCAAAACACATAAACAACTTAAAATAACTAAAACAACTATAACAATTAAAACAACTTGAACAACTAAAACAACTAAAAACACCTAAAACAACTGAAACAACTATAACACCTAAAATAACTATAACACCTGAAACAACTATAACACCTAAAACAACTATAACACCTAGAACAACTAGAACACCTAGAACACCTAAAACAACAAGAACATCTAGAACAATTCAAACACCTGAAACAATATATACACATAAAAAAAACTAAAACATCCACAACAACTGAAACACTTGAAACAACTAAACACCTTAAAGGACTAAAACACTTGAAACATCTGAAACACCTAATTAACCCGAACACCTAAAACACCTAGAACACATAAAACAACTAAAACACATGAAACAACTAATACACCTATAACAACTATAACACCTAAACCACCTTAAACAGCTATAACACCTTAACACCTAGAACAACTATAACACATAGAACAACTAAAACAACTTAAACAACTAAAACAACTAAACAACTGAAACAACTGAACAACTAAAACACCTACAACAACTTCAACACCTAAAACAACTAAAACACATGCAACAACTAAAAAACCTACAACTAAAACACCTGAAACCACTGAAACACCTAAAACACCTACAACAAATAAACCAACTAAACAACTAAAACAGCTAAAACACCTAATAACAACTAAACAACTAAAACACCTATAACACCTAAAACACCGAAAAACAACTAAAACACCTAAAACAACTTAAAATAACTAAAACAACTGGAACATTTATAACAACTAGAACAACTATAACAACTAAAACAACTAAAACAACTAAAAAACAGTGAAACAACTATAACAACTAAAACAACTAAACAACTAAAACACATAAAACAACTATAACACCTATAACAACTCATTCACCTAGAACGCCTACAACACCTAAACCACATATAACACCTAAAACACCTAGAATACATCTAACATCTAAAACGAATATAAAACCTTAAACAACTATAACACCCAAAACAACTAAAAAACTATAACAACAAAAACAACTAGAACACCAAAAACAACTAAAACACTTTAAACAACTTTAACAACTAAACAACTAAAACACCTAACACAACTGAAACAACTAAAACAATTAAAACAACTAAAACAACTATAACAACTAAAACCACTAAAACCACTACAACAACAAAAACAACTAAAACAGTTATAACAACCAAAACAACTAAACACCTATAACAACTATAACAACTAAAACAAATAAATCAACTAAAAAAACAATAACAACTAAACAACTATAACACCTAAAATAACTAAAACACCTAAACACCTATAACACCATAAACAACTAGAACACCTTTACCAACAAGAACAACTAAAACAACTAAAACATCTAAAACAACTAAAACAACTGGAACAACTGAAGCACCTAAAACAACTAAAACACCTATATCAACTATAACAACTATAACAACTCAACAACTATAACAACTAAAACACCTAAAACAACCAAAAAAACTTAACATCTAAACACCTATAACCCTTACAACAACTATAACAACTAAAACAACTAAAAACAACTTAAACAACTCAAACAACTATAACAACTATAACAATTATAACAACTATAACAACTAAAACAACTAAAACCACTAAAACAACTATAACAACTAAAACACATAAAACAACTAAACACCTAAAACAACTAAAACAACTAAAACAACTAAAACAACTAGAACAACTAAAACACCTAAAATAACTATTCCAACTAAGACAACCAAAACACCTATAATACAACTAGAACAACTATAACAACTGAAAACAACTACAACACCTTAAACAACTAAAAAAACTCTAACACCTAGAGGAACTAAAACATATAAAACAACTATAACTCCTTAGACAACTAGAACGTCTAGAACAGCTAAAACACCAAAAACAATTAAACACCTTAAACAACTGAACAACTAGACAACTAAAATAACTAAAACAACTAAAACAACTAAAACAACTAAAACAAATCAAACAACTAAAACACCTGTAACAACTATAACACCTAAAACACCTAAATAACTAAAACACCTACAACAACTAGGGGCCTGTAACAACTTAAACACCTAGAACAACTAAAACACCTAAATCAACTAGAACGCCTGCAACAACTAAAACACCTAGAACAACTAAAACAACTAAAACACCTAAAACACCTTAAACACCTATAACATTTATAACACATATAACAACCACAACAACTAAAACAACTGAAACAACTAAACAACTGAAACTAAAACACATACAACAACTGAGACATCTGAAACTACTGAAACACCTAGAACACCTATAACAAATAAAACAAATAAAACAGCTAAAACCCCTACTAACAACTACAACAACTACAACACCTAAAACACCTAGAACACCTACATCAACTATAACACCTAAAATAACTTATAATAACTATAAAAAATAAAACAACTATAACAACTAGAACAACTAAAACAACTAAAACAACTAAAAACAACTATAACAACTAAACAACTGAAATAACTAGAACAACTATAACAACTAAAACAACTATAACAACAGAACACCTATAACACCTATAACAACTATAACACCTAAAACCACTAGAACACCTGAAACAACTAAAACACCTTGGACAACTTAAACACCTACAACACATAAAACAAACAAAACACCTAAAACAACAATAACACCTAAAACAACTTGAACACTTAAAGCAACTAAAACACCTACAACAACTTAAACACCTGAAACAACTACAACACCTAAAACAACTAGAACACCTACAAACAACTAATACACCTAAAAACAACTATAAAACCTAACCCCTTAAAACACCTAAAACACCTAAAATACCTATAACACCTATAAACAACTATAACACCTTAAACAACTAAAACACCCATAACAACTTTAACACCTAAAACCACTATAACAACTATAACAACTGAAACAACTATAGCAACAAAAACACCTTGAACAACTATAACACCTGAAACAACTATAACACCTAAGACACCTATAACACCTGAAACGACTAGGACACCTATAACAATTAGAACAACTAAAACAATTAAAACAACTTGAACAACTATAACACCTAAAACAACTAAAACACCTATAACAACTAAAACAACTAGAACAACTAAAACAACTATAACAACTACAACAATTAAAACAACCAAAACAACTAAACACCTTAAATACCTAAAACCCCTACAACAACTATAACACCCAAAACAACTATAAACAACTGAAACAACTAAAACAACTAAAACCACTGGAACAACTATAACAACTAAAACAATTGAAACAACTAAAACACCTAAAACAACTACAACACATAAAACAACTAAACACCTAAACAATTAAAACGACTAAAACAACTTAAACAACTAAAACAACTACAACACCTAAAACAAATATAACAACTATAGCAACTAGAACACATAAAAAACACTATAACAACTATAACAACTATAACGACTAAAACAACTAAAACAACTAAACAACTATAACACCTAAAACAACTAAAACACCAATAACACCAGTGACACCTAAAACAACTAAAACACCTAGAACAACTACAACAACTAAAACAACTAAACCAACTTTAACAATTAAAACATCTAAAACCCCTAAAACAACTGAAACAACTATAACACCTAAAATAACTCTAACACCTATAACAACTATAACACCTAAACCAACTAAAACACCTAGAACAACTAAAACACCTACAACACCTAAAACAACTGTAACACCTAGAACAACTATAACACTTAAAAGAACTTGAACACCTAAAACATTTAAAACACCTACAATAACTTAAGCACCTCAAACAACTAGAAACACCTAAAACAACTAAAACACCCAAACAACTAAAACACCTAAACAACTTGAACACCTTGAACACCTAAAATACCTATAACAACTAAAACACCTATAACAACTAATTCACCTAAAACAACTATAACACCTTAACCACCTAAAATACCTAAAACACCTAGAATACCTATTACACCTAAAACGACTATAACACCTTAAACAACTATAACACCCAAAGCAACTAAAAAAACTATAACAACTAAAACAACTATAACACCTAAAAACAACTAAAACACCTAAAACAACTTTAACAACTAAAACAACTATAACACCTAACACAACTGAAACAACTGAAACAACTAAATCAACTAAACCAACTATAACAACCACAACAACTAAACACCTATTACAACTATAACAACTAAAACAAATAAATCAACTAAAACAACAATAACAACTAAACAACTATAACACCTAAAACAACTAAAACACCTAAACACCTATAACACCTAAAACAACTAGAACACCTTTAACAACTAGAACAACTAAAACAACTAAACAACTGGAACAACTGAAGCACCTAAAACAACCAAACACCTATATCAACTAAAACAACTATAACAACTCAAACAACCATAACAACTAAAACACCTAAAACAACCAGAACAACTTGACATCTAAACACCTATAACACTTACAACAACTATAAAACCTAAAACAACTAGAAACAACTTAAAAAACTAAAGAACTATAAAAACTATAACAACTATAACAACTATAACAACTAAAACAACTAAAACTACTAGAACAACTAAAACAACTAAAACACATATAACAACTAAACACCTAAAACAACTAAAACAACTAGAACAACTGAAACAACTAAAACAACTATAACACCTAAAATAACTATACCAACTAAAACAACTAAAACACTATAAAACAACTAAAACAACTATAACAACTATAAACAACTAAAATACCTATAACAACTAAAAAAACTATAACACCTAAAGTAACTAATCATTTACAAAAACAATAACTCCTAAGACAACTAGAACATCTAGAACAACTAAAACACCAAAAACAATTAAACACCTTAAACAACTAAACAACTAAACAACTAAAACAATTGAAACCACAAAAACAACTAAAACAAATTAAAGAACCAAAACACCTGTAACAACTATAACACCTAAAACACCTAAATAACTAAAACACCTACAACAACTAGAACACCTGTAACAACTTAAACACCTAGAACAACCAAAACACCTAAAACAACTAGAACGCCTGAAACAACTAAAACACCTAGAACAACTAAAACAACTAAAACACCTAAAGCACCTTAAACACCTATAACAACTCAAACACATAGAACAACTATAACAACTAAAACAACTGAAAAAACTAAACAACTGAAACAACTAAACATTTAAAACACCTAAAACAACTACAACACCTAAAACAACTAAACACCTGAAACAACTAAAACACCTACAACAACTAAAACACCTGAAACTACTGAAACACCTAAAACACCTATAACAAATAAAACAACTAAAATAGCTAAAACACCTAATAACAACTTCAACAACTACAACACCTAAAACACCTAGAACACCTACATCAACTAGAACACCTAAAACAACTTAAAATAACTATAAAAACTACAACAACTATAACAACTAGAACAACTAAAACAACTAAAACAACTAAAAAACAACTAAAACAACTAAAACAACTAAAATAACTAGAACAACTAAACAACTAAAACACATAAAACAACTACAACACCTATAACAACAAAAACAACTAAAACAACTAGAACAAGTAAAACAATTAAAATACCCAAAACAACTATAACCACTAAATCACCTAAAACACCTAAACACCTATAACAACTGAAACACCTAAAACAACTGATAATAACTAAAAACAACTATAACAACTATAACAACTAGAACAACTAAAACAATTAAAACAACTAAAAAAAACACTTAAACAACTAAAACAACTTAAACAACTATAACATATAAAACAACTAAACAATTATAACTACTAGAACAACTAAAACAACTAAACAACTAAAACAACTATAACAGTTAAAATAACTAAAACAACTAAAACAACTAAAACAACTATAACAACTGTAACAACTAAAACTTCTAAAACAACTATAACATCTACAACAAATAAAACAACTAAAACAACTGAAACAACTAGAACAACTAGAACACCTAGAACAACTAAAACAAATAAAACGAATAAAACAACTATAACAACTAAAACAATTACAACAACTAAAACACCTTAAAAACTAGAACACCTAAAACAACTAAACAACCTAAAACAACTAAAACACATAGAACAACTAAAACACATAGAACAACTACAACACCTATACAACTTAAACAATTAAAACAACCAGAAAACCAATATCAACTAAACACCTAAACAACTAAAACACCTAGAACAACTATAACACCGTAAACACATAAAACACCTATAACAACTACACCACCTAGAAACCACTAAAACACCTTTAACAACTAAATCACCTAAAACCACTTAAACAAGTAAAACAACTAAAACAACTAAAACACCTACAATAACTAAAACACTTAGAACAACTTAAACAACAAAATCCACTGCAGCAACTAACACAACTAAACCAACTTAAACAACTTGAACAACTATCACAACTAAAACAACTATAACAACTGAACACCTTCAACACCTAAAACAACTAAAACACCTGAAACACCTGTAACACCTAAATCAACTAAAACACCTAGAACAACTACAACAACTAAAGCAACTAAACCAACTTAAACAACTAAAACAACTAAAACACCTAAAACAACTGAAACAACTATAACACCTAAAATAACTTTAACACCTAAATCAACTATAACACCTAAACCAACTAAAACACCTAGAACAACTAAAACA
The DNA here is from genome assembly GCA_016164225.1 of Gammarus roeselii. Classification (NCBI taxonomy): domain Eukaryota; kingdom Metazoa; phylum Arthropoda; class Malacostraca; order Amphipoda; family Gammaridae; genus Gammarus; species Gammarus roeselii. The sequence goes on along the minus strand of SDVV010002316.1, from coordinate 3,619 downwards.
CCTTGAACACCTTAAACAACTAGAACACATAGAACAACTAAACACCTGAAACAACTATAACACCTTAAAGAACTAAAACACCTAAAACAAACACATAATTAACTTGAACACCTAAAAACCTAGAACACCTAAAACAACTATAACACCTAAAACAACTAATACACCTATAACAACTATAACACCTAGAACACCTAAAACACCTAAAACACCTACAATACCTATGACACCTAAAACAACTATAACACCTTAAACAACTTAAAGACCCACAACAACTAAAAAACTAAAACAACTATATCATCTTAAACAACTAAAACACCTAAACAACTTTAACAACTAAAACGCCTAACACTTAAACCAACTAAACAACTAAAACAACGATAACAACTATAACAACTAAACCACTAAAACAACTAGAACAACTAAAACAACTATAACAACCCGAACAACTAAAACACCTAAAACAACTATAACAACTAAAACAACTATAACAACTAAAACAACAATGTCAACTAAAACAACAATAACACCTAAAAACAACTATAACACCTACAACACCTATAACACCTGCAACAACTAGAACACCTATAACAACTAGAACAACTAGAACAACTGAAACAACTGGAATAACTGAAGCACCTAAAACAACTATAACACCTATAACAACTAAACAACTATGACAACTACAACACCTAAACAACCAAAACAACTAAAACACCTAAAACACCTTAAACAATAACAACAAATATATTACCTAAAACAACTATAAACAACTAAAACAACTAAAACGACTAAAACAATTATAGCAACTATAACACCTTAAACATCTATAACACAAAGAACAACTGGAACAACTATAACACCTAAAATAACAATAACTCCTAAAACAACTCAAACACCTACAACAACTTAAACACCTCAAACAACTACAATACCTAAAACAACTAAAAAACACCCATAACAACTGAAACACATAGAAACAACAAAAACACTATCAACAAAAAATCACCTAAAACAACTTAAACAACTAAAACACCCAAAACAACTTAAACAACTAAATCCACTGCAACAGCTAACACAACTAAACCAACTAAAACAACTAGAACAACTAGAACAACAAAAACAACTATAACAAGTAAACAACTATAACACCTAAAACAACTAAAACACCTAAACACCTGTAACACCTAGAAACAACGAAAACACCTTCAACAATAAATCACCTGAAACAACTTAAACAACTAAAACAACTAAAACACCTAAAAACAACTACAACAACTATAACAACTATAACAATTAAAACACATAAATCAACTAAAAAAACTATAACACCTAAAATAACTAGAACACCTAAAACAACTATAAAACCTACACCAACTGAAACACCTAGAACAACTAAAACACCAGAAACAATAAAACACCTTGAACAACTAAACAACTAAAACAAATAAAACAACTTAAACAACTGAAACAACTGAAACAAATAAAACAACTAAAACACCTAAAACAACTGAAACACCTAAACCACCTAAAACACCTACAACACCTAAAATACCTATAACACCTATAACAACTAAAACACCCACAACATTTATAAAAACTAAAACAACTAAAACAACTATAACACCTATAACAAATAAAACACCTTAAACAACTTTAACAACTAGATCAACTAAAACACCTAACACAACTAAAACAACTAAAACAACTAAAAAAACTAAAGCAACTATTACAACTAAAACAACTAGAACCACTAAAACAACTAGATCAACTAAACAACTATAACACCTAGAACAACTATAACACCCAGTACACCTATAACACCTGGAACAACTAGAACACCTAATACAACTAGAACAACTAAAACAACTAAAACAACTAGAACAACTAAAACTCCTATAACAACTAAAACACCTATAACAACTTAAACAACAAGATTAACTAAAACAACTATAACAACTAAAACACATAAAAACAACCAAACAACTATATTACATAAATCACCTAAAACACCTACAACAACTATAACACCTAAAACAACTGACAACAACTAAAACAACTAGAACACACTATAACAATTAAAACAACTAAAACAACTAAACAACTGAAGCAACTAGAACAACTAAAACACATAAAACAACTAAACACCTAAAACAACTAAAAAAACTAGAACAACTAAACAACAAAAACTACCAAAACACCTATAACACCTAAAACAACTATAACAACTAGAACAACTAAAATACCTATGAAACAACTACAACAACTATAACAACTGAAACAACTAGAACACCTTAAACAACTAAAAAAAATATAACACCTAAAATAACTAGAACACCTAAAACAACTATTACACCTACAACAATTAAAACACCTAGAATAACTAAAACACCTAAAACAATTAAACACCTTAAACAACTAAACAACTGAAACAACTAAAACAACTAAAACAACTGCAACAAATAAAACAACTGAAATACCTAAAACAACAATAACACCTAAAACACCCAAAACAACTAGAACACCTATTACAACTAGAACACCTACAACAACTTAAACACCTAAACCAACTAAAACACATAGAACAACTAGAACACCTGAAAAAACTAAAACACCTAGAACAACTGGAACAACTAATACACCTAAAACACCTTAAACACCTAAAACAACTAAAACACATAGAACAACTCAAACAACTAAAACAACTAAAACAACTAAATAACTGAAACAACTAGAACAACAAGAACACCTAGAACAACTAAGACACCTAAAACAAATAAAACACCTGTATCAACTAAAACACATACAACAACTTAAACACATGAAACCACTGAAAAACCTAAAACACCTATAACAACTAAAACAACTAAAACAACTAAAACAACTAAAACAACTAAAACACCTAAGACAACTAAAACAACTACAACACCTATAACACATACAACAACTAAAACATATAAAACAACTGAAAATAACTAAAACAACTAGAACAACTAAAACAACTATAACAACTAGAACAACTAAAACAAGTAATACAACTAAAACAACTAAAAAACAGCTAAAACAACTAAAACAACTATAACACATAAAACAACTTAACACCTATAACAACTAAAACAAATAAAACAAATAGAACAACTGAAACAACTTGAACAACTAAATCAAATAAAACAACTAAAACAACTAAAACAGTTATTACAACTGAAACAACTAGAACAACTAAAACAACTTAAACAACTATAACAACTAAATCAACTGGTACAACTAAAACAACTAAAACACCTAACACAACTAAACCAACTAAAACAACTAGAACAACTATAACAACTAAATTAAACAAAACAACTAAACAACTATAAATTCTAAATCAATTAAAACACCTACAACATCTGTAACACCTAAAACAACTAAAACATCTTGAACAACTACAACAACTAAAACATCTAAAACAACTTAAACAACTTAAACAACTACATCACCTAAATTAACTGAAACAACTATAACACCTAAAATAACTATAACACCTATAACAACTAGAACACCTAAAACAACTAAAACACCTTGAAAAATCAGAACACCTAGAACACCTAGAACAACTAAAACACCTAGAACAACTAGAACA
>SDVV010002315.1:0-23315 GCA_016164225.1 Gammarus roeselii | reverse complement strand
AACATTATGATGGGCTGAGTAGTAGTTGTTGGGATATTTGAGTCGAGTGCGGTACATGGTCGATCAGTGGTTTCGAGTATCAGTTCTTCGTTGAAGATTTTCAACGCGTCCTCGCGCAGGCGATGATCGTTCTCACTTGTGAGATGTTCTGGTGTCGGGCATGTAAGCTGAGGGTTGAATACCTCACTTTGGTTTTCGCTGGGTGCAGTCGCAGTTATGATGGTCAGAAGTCGTTCAACGCTCTGATCGAGGCGACCTGCGGTTCGTGGGCTGTTGCTAATGTTTTTGCTTCGTGACGAGAGGGCGTCGCGTACCCCGCGGTCGTCGTCGGAGGAATCTTCGTCTCTTCACCTATTGATTCTCGGGTTATTGGACCTCTCCTCGTGGTTGACAGAGGCAGCATCCGTCGCAGTGCTCTCCAGGGCACTGGTGGATTCACTGCTTGGGACGCCCGTCTCTATTACGAGGGCGGTCGCTGGGCTGGTTGTGGTATTGTTAGTACTAAAGAGGGGTGTTGGGGTCATGGTAATAGTTTGTGTTACCGGTACGCGAGTGTCGTCTAGTGGGGTACACTTAGTTGTAGATTTAACTGCTTTGGCGTAATTTAAATTACTGCAGTTTGTGTTTTTGTCGTAAAATGTTTGGATGGCTTGTTTTCGTGTGACTCTGCGGTTATTTTGTATGATTGTTATTGCTTTTTGGTCCATCTGCTTTGGGCAGTCGCGGTCACCTGCCTCATGGAGGCATGAGCAGTGGTAGCAGTTAGGTTGGTGGGCTGTGAAGTCCTTCCGGTCATGCTCGCCGGCGCACCTCTTACAGCGTTGGGGTATGTATGACTGGGAGTATTTGATGACGTGGCCGTATTTTAGGCATTTTTTGTACATTGCAGGCCATGTCGCCACTGGGTAAGTTTTTGTTATTCCCTGTTCGCCCGGGATTGCTGTGAATTCCGGTGTGTCACGTCCTGGGAAAGTGATTTGATATGCGGTGGTGTGGATGTTTCGTGGTTTGATCCATTTCGCTAGGGAAACGTTGGTGACTCCGTAATCCTTTGCTAAACCTGCTGCAAAAACGCTTAGGTCAGTTTTAGGAGGGTAGTTGGAAGTGTATATAATTCGTCTTGTAACGTTGAAGAACGGATGTATTTCGACAGTTACTTTGTGTTTGTCTATTTTGTTAATCCTTCGTATAGCGTTGCTTTGCCCGATATTTACAACGTGGGCCAGATACTTCTTTCCCTGTCGGTTTACGTTAATCGGTTTGCCTCCCAGTTGTTTGGTGTGAGAGTTCGTCATGGTGAATGGGTTCATTGAGGGAGCAACTTTTGTTCGCACCGCTGTCTACAAGCGTTATGAGGAAGTGGGTAGGGAATGATGCCGATCTTCTCTCCTGGGTGGTAGGGTCAACCTAGGGGCAGCGAATCGCAGCCGCAGCCTCTCGTCGCCCGACGCTTCAACTTCACATTCCTCGTATAGGACGAATCCGGTAATGAACTCGTCGGCTTCATCACTCCGGAGACCCTCGATGTGAATCAGGCCTGAACTCATGGAAGAAGTTGGGTGTGGTATGATTTTGCAAGTCGTTTCGCATATTCTGTTTTTGGAGAATATAGTGTCACTTTGAAGTTTTGTGTCTACTTTAATGGTGAAGCTATCGTCACCGCTGCCGTAGACGGCCAGTCATGGAGCCCAGTTCTTCTCGTTGTTTATATGGGAAGACATCCAATCTGTCAATGACATGTAATGTCATTTCCAAGTGTTCGGGGAATATAGTGCCGTTGTTGAATAGGTTGTGGTCAGAGAGGTCAGAGGCGGAAGCACACGAAGAGAGGTCAGAGGCGGAAGCACACGAACAGGTTACGGATTCCCTGGGTTGTATCCTTTTCATCCGCTCATCCAGTCGGGTATTCATAGTTGCAAAAAGGTTTTCGAGTTTAGTGAGGTGTTCACAGACTTCACTGAAGGGCGTCGAGCAGTACTCAGTCTCCAGCTCGGGAAGGCACATCGTTTTGCTTATCTTTCCCAGGGTATTTTGCATTCCGATTTTATTCGCGTCCAGCTTCGAGACGCGTTCATTTGTGTCGTCGACTACGACCCGAGTCAGGTCTCCTGTCGATGAAGAACTTCTGAGGGGTTCGTCGTTCTTTCTTGCAAACTGGTTTGAGTGCGCCGCTCTGGAGGGGCCGATAGGGCATGGTCTTGCCCATTGTTTGATCCCCGGCTTCTACCCAGGGTTCTGGGTAAGGAAGCTGGGGCCTTCTTTACATTTGTGTCTTTGTATATACGAATATATACACTAACTTGATTCTTAAATTTACCCTTAAAATTAATCTTAAATCATTTTTTTTTTAGTGATGACCTTTTGTTTGTGTTAACTTTTTTGAAAAAAATATTTGTTGCTATTTTAATTTCACTTGGTTTCGATTCTAAATTCACAAACCCCGGTGTCAGTGGAGAGCATCTCTTTGTGCACCAAGAGGGGGGGGGGGTTGTAGCTATCAACTGAAAGTGAGGGACGGTGGAGGGATCTTTTAAATCAAAATATATTTACACAATTGGACAAATAAAATTTGGTGGGTAACGAGAACACTGCGGGACGGCGGGTGAGCCTAGGATACCCTCTGGGATATTCCTCTGAGGTGCCTTATTGCTCTCGCTATCGAGAGTTGACAGTCCATCTCTCCAATTAAGTTGAAAACTTTAACCTTTACGAGACGATATTCGGTCTCTGAGCGATATTCGGCTTAGAGCAGCGACCGGCTCTTGTTTTGATACAGCAAAAAGGAGCTTTTTATACACTGGAAACTTCGGAGCTTAGACGCGAAGAACAGTATGCGATGTTAATTTCAAACTCAGTTAGTTGACCGTCATTAATTACAAAACTGCCTCTGCGCAAAGCTAGACCCATGAGAGCCCAGAACACGTCCTTTCCCTTTGCAAGGTACTTCTCACAGATCTGTGTCACTGCAGAAATCTGATCGCGCACCCTCTACCACTCCTAAAACCACACGGTTTCTCTCCAATTGCGCAGTCCGTATAGTCTTTAATCCTTTGGATCAGCACTCTCCCGTACAACTTACCAACCACACTTAACAGACTGATACCTCTCAAGTTGCAGCATTTATGTTCATCTCCTCTGCCCTTATACAGCGGAACAATGTAGGCACTACGTCACTCAATTGCTACCACGCCCGCCACAAAACACAAGTTAAGTAACCTCACCAACCATTCGACAATCGTTGCTCCACCCTTTATCTAGGCACTCGGTCGCAACGCCATCCAAACCAGGGGCTTTCCCTGCTTTCATCACTTCCACCGCCTCCTGTACCTCTTCCCTGGTAATGTCCGCTACAAGTCTCTCTCCCAAAACTGGCATTCGAGCACCACCACCCACAGCAGCAATGTCAGCCTCTCTGTCATCCTCGACATTCAACAACTCATCAAAATACTCTGCCCACCTCTCCCGTACATCACCACTTTCCAACAACAACTGGCCGTTTTCATCTTTCACCACTTCCTCATTTCCAGTCTCTTCATTCCTCGCCCTCTTCACCTCTTTCCAGAAAATCTTTTTGTTCTCCTCAAAATTCTGTCTGCCCCACCTGGCATCAGCGAAAATCCTCAGCTCTGCCCCACCTGTTGAAACTCCTCAGCTCTGCTTCTCACATTCAGTTCACACACTTTCAATACCTCTCTTCCTCCTCCCACTCTTTGTTGCCCTTCCCCCTCTGATCCACTCTCAATCAACCTTCCATTAGCAGATGGTCAGACACACCTCCACCCTTCCCTATCAACACCCGCACATCCAGCAGCCTCCCCACCACTCTCCTCGATATAAGCACAAAATCCATCAGTGCTCTCTCCACCACTGCACCACGGGCCATCCTTACCCATGTGTACTTGTGGATATCTCGCTTCTTGAACGAACTGTTCCCGACTACCAACTCCTGCTCCATACACAGACCTATCAGGTTTTCTCCACAGTCATTTCTACCGGGAACGTCATACCTTCCTATCACATTTTCCACCACTGCATCTCCAACTCTCGCATTAAGGTCACCAAGTACAACTGCATTGAATTGACCTCGTAAACTTTCAATACACTCACTCAGGTCTGTCCAAAATTACTCCCTCTCCTCCTCACATCTCTCGCTACCTGGAACATATGCACTCACAAATACACATCTTTCTACGCCCAACTTGACTTTCACCCACATCAATCTTGAGGACACCTCCTTCCACTCAGGTAACGCTACTAGCCAATCGATCACTCAATATCAAAACCAAACCTTCTCGCGCCCAACCTTCCTCCACACCTGACTCTTCCACTTACCACACCAAACTCACATTCTCCCTTACTTTTCAGCCCCTTCGCTCCGCCCCTTTTAGTCGCCTTTTACGACACGCAGGGGTCACGGCAGCATTAATCTACTCCCGGCTACGGGGCGCCCTTTCGGTCGCCTTCTGCGACACGCGGTGGATACGGTAGCAAGATTCTAGCGCCTCGGCTATAATGCATTACAATAGAAAGTGATGTCATAAAATTTAGCACACTATTTTTCAACAAACGTTTACATTAATCCATCTATAATATCAGCAAACTCATACGCTTAGGAAACAATCAGCCATAACCTCGCAAGGCGCAGGCTCACTGTCCCAGTGAGGTCACCTGTAGTATCTGCGGCGCCTTAGGATAATGCTGCGGCTTCCTGAGCTGCATGCTCAGCGGGTACCAGTAGTGCGGGATAGCCTCCTCCACCAGCTCCTTCAGCCCGCCTCGGTAGCCACAACTGAAGCCCACGACATTCAACGCCCTGCGAGCCTCCTCTGACACCAGCAGGTTGCGGTCGCCACACTTCTCTAGCAGAGGGCACATCACTCGGTGTAGGAACGGTACGAACGAGGTAGCTAGTAGCTTGGCGCAGGCGGCCACGGATCTGAGGCTGGCAGCAGTCACCAAGGCGCGATGCTTAAGACGACGCGATGACGATGGCAAGTTACCGGGGGTGTCGCTGGACGTCGACACGTCTCTGGATGAAGGCAGCTGGCGACGGGTGGAAGACGGGAAGCCGGAGCTGGTGAGGCACGGGTTGAAAGGGCTATTGAACTCTGTGTAGATGTGCTCGAGGGTGTCAGCAATGCTGGCCTGTTTCGGTGACGGTCCGCCGCAGGGCTCCTCCAGTTTGGAAGAGTTTTCTAGGGCATCGTCGTTGGCGGTCCCGTCTTCCAGGCCGTCGATGGGAGCCAGGAGCATCTTATCGGAGAGGATGATATCCAAGAGACTGCTCACCAACTGCTCCAACTCATCAGAATGGGACTGACACGCGCTGTCACGTCCTTCATCGTTCTGCGATGTGTATCCTGCAACCGCAGTCAAAAACATGTAAGGTAACAACTACAAAAAATATTAATATTCTGCTAGGTACAGATACGTGGTAAATGGTGGAGAGTGGTGCTGTACCGGCTAGGTGGGCGTAGTATTTTGAGGAGTTGTTGAATGTTGAGGATGTCAGACAGGCTGATCTTGTTGCTGTAGGTGATGGTTCACGGATGGCGGTTTTAGGAACGAGAGTTCATGGATTCAAAATTTATTTAGGTATAATGCCACCCTCCTAATTAAGGGGAAACGGTTGTATGTCTATCCATACATAACGACATGATGGACGAAGTACAGAAATATCAGAATACATAGATGATACGTAGCTACCAAGTCTTCGTCAGCGTGAGGTGTTCTGAAAAATACATTTTCTACTCAGATGTAGCTTACATAATATCAACTGATAATTGAGGTTGGGGAATAAATTCACCTCAAGATCCCACCAATCGATGGACATTGTTGGAGGACAATCTCTATTCTCGATTGTTCAATATGTCTCGACAGACAGAAACGTTACATTTGACTATTGATTTGAAGTAAAATAAGTAGAGTAGCTTAAGTAAGATCAACAAACATTTATTTAATCATGAAAACTTACTGTTTCAACTGAAATATCATAAAAAAATGAGGGTAGAAAATGTCCATCACGAGGTTGTACTGTTATATCACTCGTCATTACGCTTCATTTCTTCCCTAGATTGTCCTGTTCATTCATTTCATCGCCTGCCCAAATGTGTGTTTGCATGCCCTGCCCCTTCGGGGAGTGCACTGACAGATTGATTAATGACTGTAGGCTCGCCAGCTCAGGGCCTGTCTCTAGCATCTTTGCCACTGGCAACCAGGCTGTAATTTTGTGTTTTCTGATTCATACTTTAGGGTAATGGAATAATCCTTCTCGCGTAAATTTGCATACGGTTTGTAGTATTAAAGACGGACTATCTTGTGATACTATCCTTCTAACGAAAAGGAACACTCATGAGATTGTCCTGGAACATGAACTGGCGACTGCCCGCTTCCATCAAACATTTCCGCATTTAACAACCATACCGTAAATTTATTTTGAGTTGAAAGATATTGATTGTGTCTTGTGTATTGATCATCATGTTCATATGAATTTATAGACCTGTACAAGATTTATTGTTGCTGTAGGTATCATTTGAGTTGAGGCTCAGAAGCACAAATGCTCTCCTTTTGCTGCACCTTTGTGGCTGGCCTAGCCTGGCTTGTGTCAGCTTGCGTTAACGTTCGCCTGCCGAGGATTTAAACCAGAGTAAAATAGCCCCCAGCTCAGTTAATAGGGAACCTTGGTACCACGAGATTAGATTGGAGTGACGAGGCTTTCTAACGCACTGGAGTCCTCATCCTTCTGGCGCCGAATGTCAAACCAGCAAATAGTGCTTCATCATGTTAGTCTTTGTTTATATTACTCTTTTAATGTTCGAGTTAGGTTTACTAATGCGCAAAGTCAAAGTCCTTTACGCGGTGAACGTCTATGGTATGTACGGGTACCACAGGAGGTACAGGAAGTCCTAAGGTGCTGAGGCCATATGGTCCCAGCACTCCCCGGATGGCAGTAAGGAGGAATAACACACTACCTACCCTGCTTCAGAGCCCCAAGGATCCGCAGTAGTCCTTAAGGTGCCGGGCTACACGCTCCAACACCTGCTGAGGGGGAAGATGAAGAAGAGACAGAAAACGAGGATCCCATGCATGAGATCTGCACTAGGTGTTGGAAATTTTACGAATGAGAACAGCAAGAATGGAAATAAGAAGGAATAATCGTAGAAACAGGTTGCATGAAAGAAAGAGCGCAACTTGGCTGTTATTTGCCACCCGAAAAGAGAATAATTAGAACCGGTATATATATATATGTTTGAATGCGAGTGTCTGTGTGCGCGTGCGTGTGTATGTGTGTGTGTGTGCAACGACTATTAGGAGAGTTATTGAGAAGGAGTCTGAGACAAGTTAAAGGAAATTTGAACTAAACGTGAGATGCAAATGAGGTAAATAAAAGGCAAGCAAATCAGGATGGGTGAGGAAAGAAGAGATAGTAAAGGGTGAAGAAGAGGGGAGCTGAAGGGAAATAAGGGTGTTCACCCCAACCGGTTGGGCCGTGACTCCATGCGGCCCGTGAACCTAACAGATGCCTAGGGGGGGTTGGTACCACGAACATCTGATGGGAGGAGGTAAGCATCGTAGGATTCTGATCCGAATAAATGTGTACATACTGTGTAATACCACTTACGTTATATTCCATAGACTTTTGTTCAGTGTTTAACTGTCTTGTTTCTGTATCTTCCTGCAGGGTGAGCCCTTCTCGATTCTCTCGCTTGTCTCACACATTTACTGTAATAACCACTACGAACAAATTAATATCATGCAATGTCGTGTAATCATTACAACCTTGCTCATCTTTAACGCATTGAACAACCCGAAATAGTATGAAGTTTATAACAGTACATTGCATTACTTATACAATGTTTGGCGCACGAAAACACATTTTGAAACTAACTACATAGTTAAAAGAGATGTTACATAAGCACAGGAAAAAAATCATAATATGAGTCATAGAAGTTAGGTCTAAGAATTGAACAGGTTCCTAGATGAACGAGATAACTGGAAATTTGATTTTATTTATGAACAGAAAAGGTTAAATGAAAGTATCAATAAAATTTAAGTGATCAATAACAAATTTTTGACATGGTAAATTGTATAGAGGAAGTAAATTATAATTCAAGAATTTAGTTTATGCTTGAAGGTACGTACACTGCCACTCGTCCTGACATATACGACATTACTTGAAAAAGATAGGTGCAAAAGGCGATAGATATGATGACAGAATGCGCCCATGGTTTGGACGGCGTTACAATCGAGTACCCACAGAAAGGTGGGGTAACGGTAGTTGAATGGTTGGTGAGGTTACAGAATCTTTGTTTGTCGGGCTTTGTGCCGAATGAATTGTTGCCGAGAGACAAGTCTGTGAGAAGAACCTTGCGAAGGAAAATTATGTATTCTGGGTCTTCAGGGATCTGCAAAAGGCCTACGATAGGGTTGACAGAGAGGCTTTGTGGAGGACATTGCGTTTGTATGGAGTGGGTGGATTTTTTTTATAGAGCGGTTTAGAGTAGTTATGTAGGCAGCGGAGCAGTTGTTGAAGTAGAAGCAAGGCGCCTGCTTGGTTCCCAGAGGAAATGGGACTGACACACTGTCGCGTTAAGTCTCCCTGGCTGTTCAATGGCTTAATGGATGGTGTGGCCAGGGAGGTGAGCGTGAGTGTAGTATATCAAGGCTTTGAGTTGTTAGGAGCAAATGGGCGGAGATGACAGTTTTTTATGTTGCCGTTTGCGTATGATACGCCACTGGTGACGTATCCGGAGCAGTTGTGAAGGCTAGTGTAAGAGGAGGAAGCTGCGAGTCAACGTTGGTAAAAGTAAAGTAATGAAATGTTTGAGTTATAACCAGCGTCCGCCTAAATGGAGTCAGTTGAGGAAGTTCAGTGTTTCAAGTATTTGGATTCGCATGTGGGGAAGATTCAACTTGAGTAAACTAAGGTGAACAATCTTGATTAAAGGGAGGTTGTGTAGTGTTGGGCGCAATGATGAGTGTAATTGATGAGCTGTTGCACATGAGTTTGTAAACGATGAGACGGTTGTTTGTGGGGCTAGTTGTCCCAACTGTGCTCTACGGAGCTGTGACGTGGAGGGACGAGAGCGGAAAAGAAAAGAGTTGAATGTTTTCGTGATGAAAGGTTTGAACGGCATGGCCGGACTGCTGAGGGATAGAATCAACAATGACGTTGCTCGAATTAGAACGGGGATAGTGAGGAAGTTCTGGGACTAAGTAGATTCACGTGTTCTGACGGATGATGGGAGATTTGTGAAGCGAATGATGAAGTACGGTTGAATGGAGATGGGCCTAGACGTAGACGGAGGTTTGGGTGGATGGATGGCGTGAAGCAGGCGTTAGGGAGGGGGAGGAGAGACATAAGTGTGGAAGCAGCGGAAGATCGAGCAATGGATAGGCGTGAGTGGAGAATGGTTGTAAATGGATGACGTGGGTAGGGGAGGGCCCGACAATTATTACTAAGTAGCTACAGGTAGTTGTAGCCGGGGCGTTAGAATCTTGCTACCGTCTCCACCGCGTGTCGTAGAAGGCGACTAAATGGGCGTCCCGTAGCCGGGAATAGAATCGTGCTACCGTAACCCCTGCGTGTCTTAAAAGGCGACTAAAAGGGGCGGGCGAAAGGGCTTGGAATCCCTTTCTCTGTAAGACCCATCCTAAAAAAAAAGACGGCAAGACGAGCGGGAGGAGGAGAGGCACACGCTTCTCCGAACCCTATTGTTAGGGTCGCTGAATGTGCGTGACTGTAGTACAAATGATGTAAAGAGGAGGGAGATTGGTGAGATGTTTGTGAGGAGGAAGTTTGATGTGTTGGCGCTGAGTGCGACAAAATTAAAAGGTAAGGGAGAATGTGAGTTTGGTGTGGTAAGTAGAAGAAAGTCTGGTGTGGAGGAAGGTTGGGCACAAGAAGGTGTGGTCTTGATATTGAGTGATCGGTTGGCTAGTAGCGTTACAGAGTGGAAGGAGGTGTCCTCAAGATTGATGTGGGTGAAAGTTAAGATAGACGCAGCAAGATGGGTATCTGTGAGGAGGATGAGAAGGAGCAATTTTGGACTGACCTCAGTGAGTGTATTGAGAGTTTTGGAGGTCAATTCAATGTAGTCGTATTGGGTGACCTTGATGCGGAGAGTAGAAGATGCTGTGGTGGAGAATGTGATAGGAAGGTGTGGCGTTCCCGGTAGAAATTACAGTGGAGAAAACCTGATAGGTCTGTGTATGGAGCAGGAGTTGGTAATCGGGAACAGTTTGTTCAAGAAGCGAGATATCCACAAGTACACATGGGTAAGGATGGTCCGTGGTGCAGTGGTGGAGAAAGCGCTGATGGATTTTATGCTGATATCGAGGAGAGTGGTGGGGAGGCTGTAGGATGTGCGGCGGGTATTGAGAGGGGAGGGAGGAGGAGTGTCTGACCATCTGCTGGTGGCAGGTAGATTAAGAGTAGAGCAGAGGTGGAAGGGCAACAAAAGAGTGGGAGGAGAAGAAGAGAGGTAGTGAAGTGAGTGAACTGAATGTGAAAAGCAGAACTGAAGAGTCCCAACAGGCGTTGAGAGAAGAATATGACAACGCGAGAGGACAGGACCTGAGAGGTGTGGAGGAAGAATGGGAGACGTTACGAGATGCGTTGCGGAGATGTGCGAAGAACGTGTGTGGTGCGCGCCGTGTGGGCGGGCGCAGAAGGAAAGGTTACGAGTAGTGGAACGAGGAGATTAAACTGGCGGTGGCACGGAAAAGAGGAGCGTTTGAGGAGTGGTTGCAGGTGAAGTAGGTGGTGGCCGATGAAGGCTAGAAAGAGAAAAACGAGGTGAAGCAGGTGGTGAGAAGAACCAAAAGAAACGCTGATGCCAGGTGGGGCAGACTGTTGTCCCAGAATATTGAGGAGAACGAAAAGATGTTCTGGAAAGAGGTGAAGAGGGTGAGAAAGGGAGAGGCCGAAAAGAGGAAGTGGTGAAAGATGAAAACGGCCAGTTGTTGTTGTTGGAAAGTGGTGATGTACGGAAGAGGTGGACCGAGTATTTTGATGAGTTGTTGAATGTCGAGGACGACAGAGAGGCTGACATTGTTGCTGTGGGTGGTGATGCTCGGATGCCAGTTTTGGGAGAGACTTGTGGCGGACGTTACCAGGGAAGAGATGCAGGAGGCGGTGGAGGTGATGAAAGCAGGGAAAGCCCTGGGTTTGGATGGCATTGCGACCGAGTGCCTGAAAAAGGGTGGAGTAACGATTGTCGAATGGTTGGTGAGGTTACTGAACTTATGTTTTGTGGCAGGCGTGGTACCAATTGAGTGGCGCGGTGCCTGCATTCTTCCGCTGTATAAGGGCAAGGGAGATAAAAATGAATGCTGCAACTCGAGATGTATCAGTCTCTCAAGTGTGGTTGGTAAGTTGTACGGGAGAGTACTGATCAAGAGGATCAGAGACGGTACGGACTGTGCAATTGGAGAGGTACAGTGTGGCTGTAGGAGTGGTAGAGGGTGTACGGATCAGGTTTTTGCACGGAGACAGGTCTGTGAGAAGTACCTAGCAAAAGAAATGGACGTGTGCTGGGCTTTCATGGATCTGGAGAAGGCGTACGACAGGATTGACAGGGAAGTGCTGTGGAGGGTGCTGCGTTTGTATGGAGTGGGCAGACATTAGTTGAAAGCGGTGCAGAGTTTCTATGTTGGCAGCCGAGCAGTGTCAGAGTGGGAAGCGAGGTGAGTGATTGGTTCACAGTGAAAGTGGGACTGAGACTAGGCTGGGTGATGTCTCCCTGGCTGTTCAATATCTATATGGATGGAGGGGTCAGGGAGGTGAACGCGAGTGTGCTACGTCGTGGCTTGGAGCTGTTGGATGCGAATGAGCGGAGTTGGCAGTTGAGCCAGTTGCTACCTGCGGATGATACGGCCCTAGTTGCGGATTCAGAGGAGAAGCTATGTAGGCTAGTTTCTGAGTTTGATAGAATGGGTGAGAAGAGTAAGCTTCGAGTGAACGTGAGTAAAAGTAAAGTAATGAGATGCTCGAGGACTGTCGATGCGAGTAAAATTAGCGTCCCCCTAAATGAAGAGTTGTTGGAAGAAGTTCAGTGTTTTAAGTACCTGGGCTCCCATGTGGAGAAGACTAAATTAGTGGAAACTGAGGTGAAGTCGGAAGTGAAGGAGGGGTGTAGAGTGTTGGGTGCACTGAAGAGGGTAATGAGCTTCAGGACGTTGGGGATGGAAGTAAAGAGAGGGCTGTATGAGGGTTTCGTTGTGCAAACTGTGCTGTACGGAGCTGAGAGCAGAGGAGAGCAGGTGGAATGTTCTTGAGATGAAATGTTTGAGGAGCATGGCTTGAGTGTCGCTGAGAGACAGGTTCACTAACGACGTGGTTCGCATCAGAACGGGGATGGTGAAGAAGTTAGAGGACAGAGTTGATTCGCGTGTTCTGAGATGGTTCGGGCACATGATGAGGATGGATGAAGGGAGATGGGGAAAAAGGTGTTGAAATCAGAGGCGAGTAGACGTAGGCCTAGAGGGAGACCGAAGTTTGGGTTAATGGATGGTATGAAGCAAGCGTTAGGAAAGAGTGTCGTGAGTGCGGGGGTAGCGGGAGAGTGTGAACTGGATAGGCGTGAGTGGAGAATGATAGTGAACGGATGAGTTTTAACGCTTCCCTGATGTGATTTCCCGCCCTAAGCATATTGTTGAGAGGCGGGATGGTCGTGGGCGGGGGAGGGGGGGGCAGTCATCATGACGCGGCAGGGGCAAACCAGTCATGCTGTTGGGCCTTGCTGCCGACACTGACCTTGAACCGCACTCATGACCCGGAGGGTGTGTTGCGGGGTCCCCGGCCGGACCATTTTGCGCAAAAGAGCTAAAGTGTGCGAGTGTGAGTGTATGAGAGTGTGAGGTGCGCCTTGCCGTCGGCCACTCAACTTGCTGGGAGACTTCGGCCTGGTATCTGAATCTAGAGCTACAGGTAAATCTGTGAAGATGTTGGACCCTGCTGCTGACACTGATCTCACTTATGACCCGAAGTGTATGTTTTGCAGGGTCCTGGAAGGACCCTTCAGCGTTGAAGAAATAAGGTTTGGTATGAGTGAGTGCATGATAGTGTACGGTGCGCCTTGCCGTCGGATACCCCCCTATAGGAGATTCAGCCATGCGGGTTCTTGGTTTCCAGTTAAGACAATTGTACTACGGAGTCCACCTCAAACATTCTAGCCTCACACAAATGAGACGTCGGCTGTTGATGTTGAGAGCGCCCCCTGCCCAATGATTTCAAACCAAAGCCTGCTCCTGAGCCCACCCGTACCCCTCACCCTCTAGAAGGGCTGTGAGCACGTCCAGCAGCTCGGCCCTGAGATGTCCGTTGCCGTGTAGTGCGTCAGTCCAGGCTTGCAGCAGCTGCGGCGCCGTTACAGCGCCGCTAGCTGCTCTGCACATTCGCCAGCACTCAGTCACGGCGGAGGAGCTCAGGTGCAGCCGCCGCCCCCCGCCATGAGGGGGGAACAAGGAGGGCGGGCAGGAGGGAGAACTAAGTTCTGAAAGGTAGAAAATTTATATATACGGGTCAAGTTAATGTATGATGTTTTTTTGGCTATGTATGTTATATCGGCAGAAATGTAGACTGTTAATGAGGTTACAACTCGAACCAGACTCGAGATGAACTACACTGGTGGTGAACGTGTTTTCTCTTCTGCTTAGCTAGGCGAAGAGCTGTGGCTAGTTGGGCATGTTACTTACCGTGTACCAGCTTTATCAGCGATAACTGCAGATACAGACGGAAGGCCTAATCCCCCTCACAAAAAATAAAGGTGGCTGACGCCATGACGTCCCTCACACTACTCTCATGCACTCACACACACACATACCAAACCTTAGCTCTTAAACGCTGAAAAGTACAGCCAGGACACCGCAACACTCACTTCGGGTCAAGAGTGAGGTACGAGATCAGTGTCGACAGCAGGGCCCCAACAGCTTGGTTCATCCCTGCTGCATCATAATTGCCGGGCTCTCCCCACCCAAGTCCATTCCGTTTCTCAACGAGATGCCAAAGCAGGGAGAGCGCATCAGAGCCGCGTCAAATATCAACAATTCACAATCACTCTCCACTCACGCGATTCCTTTGCACGGTCTCTTGCTACTTCCACACTGATGTCTCTCCTTCCTAAAGCCAACTCAATGCCATGCATCAACAGAAAATTTGGTCTTCCTCTAGGAAAATGCCCTGTCACCTCCGATCTCATCGCCCTATCACACATCTCCTCTTATCTATCCACTCTATTCGTGTGTAGAAACTTACACGTGAATCTACTCCTCACTACTTCTCGTTCTAATTATTCGTAATTATTGTCGTTCGAATTTTGATAGCTACTGCACGGATGGAATTGGGAACTAAAACCATCATAGCAGGTTGATGCCATAAATATGAACTGCTAAAATAATGTAACTTTTGCTATCTCGATTCTCTCGACAAAAAGCTATTTCTCAGTAATGAGTAAGAGCCATACGGTTTGTACTGCGCTTCTGGTTTTATTCAATGAATCCTGACGAGAAAACATTACCGAGACGTTTCTTACAAGAGAATCTTGATAACATCTGTTGAACGTAGTTTTTGACCGATTTAGACCTTTGTGTCTTTTAACCTCACCCGGGAATCTCGAAACTTTCAAGTTCCTCGACTGTCCTCGAGTTTTTAGGAAAAAAGAAATTTTTGTCCGCTAGGCGGCGCATGGCGTCTTGCGCCTATCGGTCTATATGTCTTCCAGGTACCAGGGCGCGCTCGGTCATCTGCCGGCTGCAACCCCCAATCCCCTTCCTTCCTATATAGGCGTGAGCTGGGCTGCCCTATCATTCATGAGGTCTAGCGAAACTGCTTCCCGTAAGATGACGTTGGTGCGTGGTTAAGATAGCAAGGGGAGGAAGGGGCCCAATATGGCTCTTACTCATTACAGAGGAATAGCTTTTTATTGAGAGAATCGAGAACAAAAGTTATATTCTCTTTCACACGTAAGAGCCATACGGCTTGCATAGAAAATACCATCATGTAGCGCAAGCTGGCCGATACCAGAAGAGCACAGAAGGTGGATGGATCGGCTGCATCTTAAACTGGGTGTTCCCAAAGCTTGCCGTGTAAGGAAATGATTAGCCGTTTGTATAAATGACTGTGATCATTAGCAAATACAAGTATTGCTTGGTGCCTACCACATCCAATATACGAGCTCATAGCGGCCTAAATAGTAAATAGCACCTAAATAGTAATTATGTACATCAATATATACTGCCTTCTAGGATGAGTGTGGATGCACAGACAGGTAGTGGCAGGAGAATCCTCAATATTGAAGTATCTGCCCTGTGTACCATAGCTAATATGGTAACCTTGCCGTACAGTGAGTCGGATAAAGTAATTATATACTGAGGAATCCGACGTCCTTATCCCGGAGCCGTAGCGTTGAGTACTTCAGAACAATTTTGGTAAGATAATCCATACACATACCCTATAATGTGTACCTAAGTTTTTGGCATTAGCTAGTGTAATGTCACAAACCATTGAAGCGAGAGTGACTATCCATCTGGTTCTCAGTGAGACGCAAGGTTGGTTAGGGTTCCCCACTGCAAATAAGTATTTGTGCTCGAACACGTGGCAAATAAGTATTTGTGCTCGAACACGTGGGGGCGACCTCCAGAACTCCTTGGATATGAGGTCTTGGAGAGGGACTCCGCTCGTCTAAGCGAGAGATGAGGCGGATTTTCTGGCGTCGTGAGCTTTAGTGAAGGCCCCCGGTGTGGCTTCATTGATAAATGAACAGATGTAATATCCCACCGATGATGTCTGCAGTGGTTTGCCTGCAGTAGGATGGACGAGAAACAAGTCATTGTTCGGTGGACATTGTGCTACATAGGCTCGAGTACGGTCATAAGGCCCAGGCCGTGTGCCTGGCCATCCGGTAGCTATGAGGTGACAGAGATGAGCAGTGGCGTGTAGGTGAGGGTCTGGTTTTGTACCGGAACTTGTCATCGCATGGAGGGTTCTTGAAAAGAAATGTAGTCCCGTGCGTGACATTGCTGTAATCTCAGAGACCCTGTTTCCTGCTGCGAGAGCGGCGGGAAAGAGCCCCAATACTGACGTCGTTCGATTATGGTAGCGAGGAGAGACGAGCGTGCCAAGAACCTGCTCCAGCTTCAACTGCGGCACGAAACGCCGTTGTGGTGGGTATGCGTGAAACGGGGCCTTTGTCATGTCCTTGAAGATCGCCTCGCGGGTCGTGACGCAAACCCATGAAAGAGAGGCAAATGAAGCACATCCCTGTAAGCTAACACTGTACGAGGAATGAGCTGCTTCTGCTTGCCGGCATAGTACATGGACGCAAATAGGGTGAACTGGTTGATGGACTGCTCCTTCGTGGCGCGTGGCCACGCCTGGATACGTGTCCAGAAGCTTTGGTATTGGCGTTGTGTGGACTGCCTGCGCGTGTTGGCCAGGGTGTCTGCAAGCGATCTATTGTATTTGATAGCGAGCACCGTTATGAAAGACTTAGTGCTAGATAAGTCGAGAAGGGTTGTGATGTTAGAGGCACCTCCCTGCCTTCGACGCGCTGGGACACGTCGAGGGCGAGCGAAAAGTCGCTGACGGACATGACGGCGTTGGACCCCCACAGTGTGTTGGGGTGGTCGTGCACCATCAGGACGTCGCTGTAGCGGTACGTCTCGAGCTTGTGGAGCACTTGGAGGATCAGGTTGCACGGAGGAAAGATGTATACGTCCGTTCACTGCTTCCGTCGCATTGGAGGGAAACCGCAAAAGCTGCTCGTGGGTGATGAAACGGAGCTGCAAATAGCGAGAAGTTGTGGTTTTCCGGATGCGCGAAGAGGTCTATTTGGCCGAGTCTCGCGCGGGGGTAGAGAGGCGGGCGAAGCCTTGAAGCGTTCGCGTCCGATTCGTTTCTACTGGCGAAGTCGTGAGAGCTGATCGGCTCAGACGTTCTGCGATCCGGGAAGGTAGGTCGCGAGAAGCGAGAGGTGACGGTGCTGGAGGATCTTAGGAGCTGTGCTCCGAAATTCTGCAACGCCGAGGCTTTGCTGGAGCCCAAGTGATTCGCAATGGCTATCCCATCCCCGCCCTGTTGTCTGTTGTGTGGTGCCAATGAGCTCGTGCCCGCAGCGCATGTACGATGGGCAGCGATACCATCGACGTACGCTGCAGCGGTCGCTGCAGCGTACAGCCCCCGCGCGTCGCCCGATGCGTCCATCTACAGGAGGTGCTTCGGTGGAGGCCTTACGAACGGGACGTGGGAGTGAAGGAAAGCCTCGCTGCTCCAGTGCTGTACCGCGCGAGGGTAGGGATTGTTGAGGTGGCTGGGCTTGCGGAATAGGCGCAGGGATCGTGCTGCTAGCACTTCTTCGTTGAGGAAGTGATGAGCATGGCGTAGGTAAGGTATTCGTTAATATATAAGGTCGAGGGAACTCTGATGCTGTCGAAGAGAGATAGTTCTGTGGGGAAGTATCTCCGTGGCCATGTCCCTGCAGCGGTCGATGTGCTGTGAGGTCGGGGCGTTGGGTCTGGCTTCTCCATTGAGTGTTACCCCCAGGAAGTCGAACTGCTGGGTGGGTTCCAGAATAGACTTTCCCCGGTGGACGTGGCAATCGAGCTTGAGGAGAAAGTCGAAGGCCGTCTGGGTGGTGCGCCGGCAGTAATGTGCTGTTGGTGCCTGGAGCAGCCAGTCGTCGATGTAGGAGGTCGCATCTATCCCTAGCTGCTGGGGCAAGTGAAGGGGTAGCTTCGCGATCGCTGTAAAGATTTTTGGTCCCAGGTTGAGGCCGCATGGGAGGGCCGAGAAAAGTTACCGTTGGCTTCGTAGTTTGAAGGCTAGGAACTTAGAAACCTGTGATGAATTGGAACGTGCGGGAAAGCGACCTTGGTGTCCAACACGGTGAATTAGAGAGAGGACTTCGGCACTGCTCGTATTCGTTGCGAGTTGGACCCTCGAAACACGGTTACCGGGATGTATTTGTTGAGTTCTGAGAGGTCGATCAACAGGTGATCCCCTCCCGAAGCCTTGGGGACCGCAAGGATACGAGATGCGAAGGCTAGTTGTCTGGGCTCTGCCGTAACTACGCCGTTGAGCAGGAAGCCCAACCCGAGGGGTTTGAGAACGCCCTCGTGTTGTCGGTGCGAGGCAGTGTGGTCGAGAGGAAAGGGGTCGTGGCGCCTTTCACCAAAAGAGGCCTTTGGACAGGACGCGTTTGACCAAAGGCGTGGCTTTGCGCCCGTGTGCTTGGCGACAGCTGAGGGCCGACGGAAGTGCGTTAGTACTTACGGGAAGAGGAGCGGTCCTGCTTTCCGTAGACACCTGAGGACTTGGGGCAGGGTGGAGCGCTCCTACAAACAATGCGGTGAGTGCGGGGGAACCCGCGTGCCATCCCTTAAGGGGACCACGGATGCGAGCATGAATACCCGTCAGGGACACGTTGAGGACATTGCCGCGCAGGGTGTGGGCGACCAGAGCGCGGAGCTGGAGATCCTTCGTACTTCTGCCGGAGTGTGTCGTGATAGAAAAAGGCGGTCTTACCCCTAGTGGTCACGAAATGAGCCTTTGGAGGGACGACTGCCCGGAAGCGCTGTCCTGGCTGAGGTCTATGTTGCACTCAGCTGGACAGTATACGTGACCTTCCGACTAAACCGGAGTGCCGTAGGTACTCGGTATGGAGGTCATCTTTGTGCACAATGCGAGCCTGTGACGCGGTCATCAGATGACTCGCGATCGCTCACCTGTCGCTGAGGTGATTGCAGACATCGTCACTGAAACAAAGGAGATTGAAGTATAAGTAGGATGATACGATCCAAATATACGTCCTCAATCACCGCCACATCGCATGACATACCATATGTTTTTCATGAGAAAATAATAGGTATGGTACTCGTAATATTCATATGAGACATAAAATAATGCCAATATGTGCGGAATGTATTCCAAGATTTCGTTATTGTGCAATGAGAGCTGCCATGCTGACCGTGAACCACTGTTTACGTTGGATTTCAGTCTCACGCATTGCTAGCATCAGTATGGGCACTAGGTCTGTTATCCGTTTATGACGGAAAATACTAAATATCGCTGAAAAACCGCTGTATTACGTTGGGTTTGTAGAGCGACATTGACTTGGGTCCCGCGGTACGTCATATGTGGCTCATGATCGTTTGTTGCTGGCAAGCAAAACTCATTGCCTTGTAATTGCCAAGTACAAATGACTTAATGTGCATCGATTGTTGACCAGAAACCAATAAGTAACGTTGTATTAGTGCAAACGGCGTCGTAGTCCCTAAGGACGTCATACATGACCTGTAATCGTCTGCCTGCAGGTGTGTAGGGCTATACGGGGACAGCTAACTTCAAACCCAAAACACCGAAGGTGTCAGGATGTTGACTATGCTTGTAGGACTAATCAAGTTTGATTAAAAACACACAGTTTCTGAGCAAGGTTTCAAAACCAAACATTGAACAGTCCCTTGAGGAACGTCATATGTGACACATCCTCATCTGCACGTTGGTGTAGAGAGCTGTCGGGGCCGGCTTACTTCAAAACCTAACATCGTTGGTTCCAGCATAGAAGGTATGTCATATGACTTAACAAGCATTGTTCAGGAACTGCTGTGTGTGAGCAGGGTTTCCAAACCCAAACCTTTACAGCAATTCCTAAAAGCACGTCATGTGGCTTTTGGTAATATTGTCAAGTAAAAAAATTGAGTCGACAAAAAAATATTTAGCTATATAGCTATATTGTGTCCGCAAATTTTTTTGTAGCGACAAAATTTTGTCAACAAAACTTTTATGCGTCAACAAGTATTTAAGTGGACAAATTTTGTGTCTCGACTAATTTCTTTGTATACTAATTTCCATGTCGACAAATTTTGTGAGTCGGCAAAATTTGAGTGTTGAAAAATTTAGAAGTGGACTATTTTTCAAGTTGGCAAACTTTTTGTGGCAACAAATTTCTGTTGTGTCGACAGCAAAGTAAGGTCATATGTGACCCCCATAGTCATCTGCGGGGAGGTATGGCGGGCCGCTGATTTCAAGGCCAAACACCAACGGCAGGCATGTGCCTTAGAGCAGGATGTCAAACATTGAACGGTTTGTAAAGGAATACCAAATGTGACCCGTAATCATCTGCAAGTATGTCGACAAATTTCAGTATGAACAAATTTCAGACAAATTTAGGTTATGACAATTTTTGTCAAGAACTGTATCGACAAACTGCCATGTCAACAGATTTCTGTCTTGACAACTTTCTGTCTCGACAAATTTCCGTTTCCACAATTTTTGTTAAGTGTAATGTATTTCAAGTCTACACTGTTCTGATTGAGTGGGAGGGGACGTGGTATTTAAAGTCGAGGCCATGACGTCCGACCAATAGATCAAAGCATTTTGGATGCCTTGTGTGTGATTGGGCGATTCAAAATCGGGCCATGAACCAGAGGGGCGGCTGAGGGCGCGGGGAGCACTGCGTAAGGAGTAGAGGGAGCTTCAAGACCCACACAGAAGCAGTGCGGTCATGCGGCCGCTAGGGCCCTAGGCCAGGGCCTGGTGCGGCCACGGCAGTCGCAGTACCTTGTCACCTGTATAAATCCGAGGGAGCATCACCTTCACGAGAGGCCGTGACTTCAGCCGTGGGGAAGTTGGGGGAAGACCCTACACATCCAGCGTCAGGGCGCCACGGGAGGAGAGCTGCAACCATAACGTATTCATCCGCTGCAAGTCTGCAAGTGCAGTGCGCCTGTCACCGATATCAATCTGCGAGGGCCTCATAGTCAAGGGGAGACGTGACGACAGCTGTGGGGGCAGAGACCCCACGCATCCAGCGCCGGGGCTCAACGGGGGTGGTGCAAAACTGCAAGCGCAGTACGCCGGGCCCTTGTATCGGTCTGCGGGGCATTTTCTTCAAGAGCGGGGAGCGACGCCGTGGTGATTCTTCCTATGAGGCGTGATGGATCGTCTCGAGCTTCGGACGGCAGCTGTGGTGGTACTTCGGTATTGCGTAGCTGGCTCATAACTCTGTTAATCAGTTCCAAACTGTGCCACGTAGGTCTAGAGGTGTGTGGGAATTCCGTAGGGCGGCACCCCATTATCTCGTTATAACTAGTCAGGTTCCCCTGCGATCGTGTTAAGCAGATGCAGTATTGTGAGAAAGGCACGGATCATTTTTATCGGTGTTTAATTAGGTTGTTTCTATCAAAACTGTGTTCATGAGTTTCTAAATATGTATTATAAACCAGAGTGAAGTGTCTTTACCCATGCAGTCATTTCAATAATAAACCTATGTGTCTTTTCTGTCTAATGCTATTCGCCTTGACCCTCCTCCGCTATCACTTTACGTATCTCCTTCAATCATCTTATATCTGCATTTCTTTACACGAGAACTGTATTGACTAATTGTCGTGTTGACAGATTTCTGTCTCGACAACTTACTGTCTTGACAAATTTCTTTTTTGACAATTTTTGTCGAGAACTGCATCAACAAATTGTCGTGTCAACAGATTTCGGTCTTGACAACTTTCAGTCTCAACAAATTTCTGTTTTAACAATTTTTGTAGAGAACTGTATTGACAAATTGTTGTGTCGATAGATTTCTGTCTTGACAAATTTATGTTTTGACAAGTTTTGTCGAGATCTGCATAGACAAATTGTCGTGTTGACAGATTTTTGTCTACAACTTCCTGTTTTGACAGATTTCTGTTCCGACAATTTTTGTCGAGAACTGTATAGACAAATTGTCATGTCAACAGATTTCTGTCTCGGCAACTCGTCTCAACATATTTCTATTACAACAATTTTTGTTGAGAACTGTATTGATAAATTGTTGTGTTGACAGATTTTTGTCTCAACAACTTTCTGTCTCAACAAATTTCCTTTCCAACAATTTTTGTTGAGAACTGTATCGACAAATTGTCCTGTTGACAGATTTCTGTCTCGACAACTTTCTGTCTCAACCAATTTCTGTTTCAACAATTTTTGTCGAGAACTGTATCAACAAATTGTAGTGTCAACACATTTCTGTCTCTACAACTTTCTGTCTGGACAAATTTCTGTTTTGACAGTTTTGGTGGAGAACTGTAACAACTATTTTTGTTGAGAACTGTATCGACTGATGGTCATGTCAACAACTTTCTGTCTCAACAAATTTCCGTCTCAACAAATTTCCGTCTCAACAAATTTCCGTCTCAACAAGTTTCCGTCTCAACAAATTTCCGTCTCAACAAATTTCCCTCTCAACAAATTTCCCTCTCAACAAATTTCCCTCTCGACAAATTTCGGTCTCGACAAATTTCGGTCTCGACAAATTTCGGTCTCGACAAATTTCGGTCTTGACAAATTTCCGTATCAACAAATTTCCGTCTCAACAAATTTCCGTCTCAACAAATTTCCGTCTCAACATATTTCTGTCTTGAAATATTTCTGTCTCGACAATTTTTGTCAAGAACTGTAGTGACAATTTGTTGTGTCGACAGATTTGTCTTGGACAAAGACAAATTTTTGTTATGACAACTGTATCAACAAATTATTCTGTCGCCATGATTCTTGTCTCAACAAATTTTTGTTTCAACAATTTTCGTCAATAACTGTATCGACAAATGGTCGTGTCAACAGATTTCTGTCTCAACAAATGGTCATGTCGACAGATTTCTATCTCGACAACTTTCTGTCTCAAAAATTTCTGTTTCAACAATTTTTTGTCAAGAACTGTATCGACAAATTGCCGTGATGGCAGTTCAACAATTTTTGTCGAGAACTGTAGAGAGAAATTGTTGTGTCGTGGGACGCAGCTCACCGAGAGCACATTCAGTGCGGCAAGGCAATAATTGCCGACCCCATCTGAGGCTCTACTGCCCAGATGGGCAACCGCGCACTGAATCTTCCTTACCTCCCGAGAAGGTGCTACGATCTGTCAAGATTAGGTTAGGCGGGTATGCTCTGTGTCCGAAACCAGAGCGACTAATGAATGATGGGGCAGTCCAGCTCACGCTTAGATAGGAAGGAAGGGAGTTGGGGGTTGCAGTCGGCAGATGACCGAGCACGCCCCGGTACCTGGAAGAAATTTAGACCGATAGGCGCAAAACGCCACGCGCCGTTTCTTTTTCGAGGAAAGTCAAAGAATTTGAAAGTTTAGAGATTCTCGAGTAAGGTTAAAAGACACAAAGGACTAAATCAATCGAGAACTACGGTTAACGGATGGTATAAAGATTCCCTCATGAAAACATCTCTGTAATGTTTTCTCTTCAGGATTCATTGAATAAAACCAGAAGCGCAATGCAAAACATATGGCTCTTACGAGTGGAAAAGAAATTTAAATTTCACACCACGAAGTAGC
>SDVV010002314.1:0-23317 GCA_016164225.1 Gammarus roeselii | reverse complement strand
ATGATCGTCGGTATACTAGACCCCTGCACACCTTCAGTGCGGAACGGGCTTCGTTTGAGTGACGACACGTCGAAGCCTTCCTTTATAAGGGGGCCTTATCGACACCACGCTGGGGAGAGGAAGGGAAATAAGGGAAATAATGAAGCAGGATGCAATGGACTGGGCGTCAAACACCGATTACAGGATTTGTGCGAGCGGAGGGCCTCAACAGTTACTGCTGGTGCAGCGCAGATGTGACAATGGACAAATTGGATTACCTTGATTTGACTGAGTGCTCATAGGAGACGCATGAAATGAAATTTGATCAAGCTACGCTCACTCATTGCCTCCACCGACATGACGAATTGAATGATACGTACAGCCGCGAATAATTATAATTGCTCAACACTTTTAGAACTGTTTTTTTTTTGTAGCAAGATTTCTACAGAACTCACTTGTCCATGACACTATGGTGAGGGTGGCTAGGTTAAGGGCGAATTTGCTATCTGTGTGGAGTGCTGCATGTGATGCGGCGGTTTTTAATAAATCTAATATTAATATAAACGATCACTGACAGCAGAGTAAGTTCAGGTATTTGGTTCCATTTTAATTATATCTCGAAAAAAACTCGCGACACCCTTTTCGTCCGTGTGTTTCTATGATGGAATTGAAATATGCACCATTTTATTAAGATGAGATCTCTTTAATGGAAAAATTTGCCAATTGTATGTTCATCATGTGTTTGTCAATGATTTAATTCCGCTAGTGACTGTACCCACCACCGACCCTCAACGCACATAAAATGTATATTGCTCAGGGTGAAAAGTATGAACTCATTTGAATGACTTTTCAAGAAATTATCAGCCATCTTTCATAAAAGGTTTATAAATGTTACTCCCACTCTTTCTTCCTTGCGCCCAACAGAGAGAAGAAGATGCTTTAGGCTGCCACGAGTCGCCTGCGCCGCGGTGCGTGACGATGGACATTTGGGGAGGAGAAGGGGTGGATGGGTGTCGGGTGATGTGAGGCCGCTGGTATACGGGCCTCAATTTACGGCAGTGCACGGCCATGAGAGTAGTAATGACGTTATTATACAGGAACGAGCTTCCTCTCTACGTAATGCGCTGCCCCCCGCCAAAATGCGGGGCGCAGAAACTATTCACAATACTTAGGTTCGAAACGTTCATGAAAATATGGGTGAATAATGCGCTTGTATATGTTTGGGAACGAAAAGTGCACCTACAAAAAGGAGGAACTGTTTTCTGTTCCCCCAATAGTTAACCAGACAAAACCCAATATAGTTACAAAAATTGAACATCATGAAATGGTTCGAGTGCAGAAAATATGCGCAGGGCAGTGGAAAAACAAGATCGGATTCCACTTTACATGATGACATGTAAGGTAAGTAGATCTTCATTAGTGAGACACCCATGCCTGCGAAGACTTGATGCTGCAGTAGCTTCTTCTTAGATGCATCATATAACCATTAGGGAGCTCTAAACATATCGATCTCTTCTATCCGCTTATTTTGATGTACTGCACGATGTACTTTACTGAACTGGAAAATATTCCATTTATGAAATCTGAATAACATTGAAAACATTTTCGTCATCGCTAAATAATTAGAACGATATTTTGACCGACATCTAAGACAAAAATCTTTGTATCCTCAATACCTGCATGTCCCCTGAAATATTATGCTATTATTTCATAATGACTGAACGTATACATTTTGTCTACAAAATGACCCTGAAATAACATCGACCTCTAGCAACTCCTTTGAGATCGATACATTAATTTACAAATAGTACCAAACGGAGTGTTTTGTTGATGCCTTCCGTTCCATACACATTAGGACCATACAAGAATGACCAAGTACATTGACCATTCGGGTACTATGAATACTTTTTCAATCGCTTCTACCCTAGTTTTTATATGACTTATTGATTTGTCATGGATGCCTGACATGAAGATTAGTCTCAATTCAGGTTCTCCTTATCCATAGAAAATTTTGCCGAAATAATTGGAATTCATCTAAGGTGGTTTACAACTACGATAATGAATAGAAAGCATCGATCATTACTGAATACAACCTCATTAACCTCCTATGTGAGTTGTTGGCTTAACTATTAAACATTGAGACCGCTTACCAGCTTACCAATGTTTTTTACCCACTGATATTTCCACGAGTTCGCATACAACAGAATTATTATCTAAACTCTTGATCATGTTATTGGATTTATGTAAGCGAATGCGGTTGTTGTTGCTGCTTGCAACGTTTGTACTGTCCATATTTGTTTGTTACAGACTGTGCAACCTTCCGGTCTGGTACCTGTGCATGTTGAAGCAAGATCAATAAGCGTCATTTCGACTTAGGCTAATCGTTCCTAAAGTATTTAGGAGTTTCTCTAAACACTTGAAACGGTTATTTTATTTGATAAAAATATAGTTTCTATTTGGTAATGTTATTCATAAAGAAAGTATAACACAAAATAATACACCAAAATCTAATGATAAATCATTGTTTTTATACCCTTTGAAACCGTTTCTCAAAACAATATATTGTCTAAAATGACTCATTTATCAACCACTCATTGCCAGAAATTTTTATTAGGGATTAATAATAATGCATAGTGAACATATGCACGTATACACGTATTCATATATTATGTGATCAAACATTTCTAATGACTTATGATCAGCAATTCGTATTCATGTGAGTCGAATCACTCACTTTCCTAATGAGTTCGGTTATTTTATGTGAAACAAGAAGAGTGAGTGCCAAGTAGTAAATAAACACTGTCTTGTTTAACACTTCACTCAAATTTTTAAACAAAATACTCGAGTTTCAAATCGTTGTGGCGCCTCATATTTCTAGCCATTGCCGATAAATGTTGTTGCTGAATCACAATAATGTCTCTGGGGGAAGGTTCATGTGCACAGCGCTGATAAGTGCAGTTGCTTAATAACAATAATCACTTTGGTTTAATATTTAAATGTCCAGTGCCGATAAGTGCAGTTACTGACTAACAATGATCCCTCTGTTGGACTGTTTATACGGCCAGTGCCGGTCAGTGCCGTTGATAACTTACATGAATGTCTGTAGGGAATGTTTTGGAAAGATTCTGACGTTTGATCCATTAATGGTAACAACTACCCGAGCTTTATCCAACTAACGGACTCTCGTTCTCTTTTTATCTCACAGGGATGTTTGAACAACAGTTACTGGGTTGGAACATTCTTAATCTAAATTCGCAATGGGAATCAAGGTACCCCTAGTTTATTATTTAGTTTCCTTTGTAAAAAAAAGCTTCAAGCGTAGCAATTGCTCTATTTTTCGTTTTATACGCTTTACAGCGTATATTCTCATGCTGCTTATTGTTAGGACTTTCTCAAACCGATGAATGTAGCCAAAAGAATGTTCTGGCTACGATGGTACGAGTCTTCTTTTGAGTAAAAGCATGAAAGACTATGAAGCGCAATGGTTATTTTTGTAAAATGTCAAGAATGCGAATTTCCGTTTTATGGTACACAAAAACGTGCAGTAATGATAATTTATTACGATCAATGCGGTAATATCAGTTCAATTACAATGTAACTTAGTGAAGCTATTGAGATTGTTTTTTCACATTAGTCTCTGGCTTCCTAATGACGATTGGGTCTTTAGTTTACATAGCACTGAAAGGGTCTCTTCAACAAAGATTTATGCCTTAGACCCCTACATTGAATTTGATGATCAGATGATCCGTCGCCGCTGGGAGCAAATATTCTCTTATTTTAGATCCACTTTCCGATTTCAGAGATCAACAATAATTATTGGTCCTTCAGTCGCCACTGCCAAGTATCTGGAAGGCCATCTTTGTCTCAGAACAGAGCTTTGCTCTGTTCTGAGACCAAGACGGGCGTGCATGAAGTAATATTAGCTTGCGATCAGCCAATCAGTCACTACGACTAGTCACTACCCTGGTCTATCCAGCTGCCTCCATCAAAATATGGAACAAAAGGCCCTACCTCAAACAGCGCGATCGGAAGCTGGTTCGATTGAAACCAAGGAGATTCAAACATAGCAGGCTGGGCTATTTAATCTTGTGCAGGACATCATGATTAATATTTAATTGCCTTTCCTGGCAGCATCCTTACAGTGCTTGCTGCTTCTGAAGTAGTTACTAATGATGCCTCCCATATTTCTCTCCTATGTGCCAGGAATGACATTACTTCCGAATATGGAATATTTGTGTTCATGATTATGATGACCAATGTGCAAAACTTTATATTTGTCGACATTGAACTTCATTTGTCATCTTCTGATCAATCAACAATTTTGTTCATCTCTAATTGGGTCTGTTCACCCTCAGGTGTGGTTTGCCCTCTTCCTCTACTCTTAGTATCGTCTGCCAACTTGCTAATGTTTGACAGTACGATGCTGTCGAGATCGTGTATGAATATTATAAAGAGAACTTAACCTGACACGAGTCCTTGAGGCACGCCGCTTGTAACTTTACCGCAATTGGAGGAAGCTCTGCTAAGTACATCTCGCTGCCGTCTGTCCGCGAGCCAGCCTTTTATCCAGCTATTTAGCTCACCTCGAATACAGAGGCTAATCACTGAGGTGAGACAACTTTACCGGTAATTGCCGGGACACTTTGTTTCCCATTTCCTTAAGAATTGGGGGTAACGTTGGACTCTTTCCGTTGAGAGTGGTAGGGGCCTTTTGTGAGAGATTGAGGGCAGATGTTTGATGGGCGTTCAGCTATTTCGTTTCGAGTTTCTCTCAGTATTCGTGTATGAAATTGGTCTAGATTTGAAGATTTTGTTACTTCCAATTTACATATATATTCAATAACTTTGGCAGGGGAAATTTCCACTGAGCCGAAGGCTTCAATTTGTCTCTCAGCTATGTGGTTAGGAATATCCTGATTCTCTAACGTAAATGCAGAACTTAAGTACTGGTTAGGAAGGACTCTCATTTTAGTGTCGTCCGTTTCAAGCTCACCAAAATTGTTCTCAAGAAAACCTATTTCAGATCTCAAATGAAATCTTTTTTTTTTAGGTTTCAGGACCATCTTTTGGGTGTTTCTGTTTTCTCGAGTGCTTTGCTTTCGTTAACGACTGAAGGTGCTGCATTTCCCCTTCCCAGTAATTAGGCTGCTTGACTACAGTTCGCCTGTTTTGCGCAGGATATGTTCATGTTCAATATTTTCATGTGCGGTCAAAACATTTTTTAACGATTGATTGACTATTCGCTGACACTATGGACTCACTTTTAAGTCATCAAAGTTAGCTCATCTAAAGTTAGGGACCTATTTACAGTTCATTGACGTTTTCAACTCGATATCTATCATTGAACGGATACAGTTATGGTACGTCGCTAGTTCCCAGTGGCTCGCCCACATCGACGTTCGGGACATGAGTCTCTCGCAAAAAATAGGAGATCCAGGAGTTTACTTCCTCTTGCAGGTGTCTCTATCATTTGGGTCATGGAACATCGTCAACAAAATCAGTTGGGCACTGGCCAGGGGCAGAACATTCGTCTGTTGTCCATTCAATGTCAGTAATTTTGAAGTCTTCAGGCATAATACTGTTTCGTGTTATGACGATATCGACAAGGGTGTTGTAAAGATCGATGTCACCGGCGACAATACTCTTGGAAGACGATGAACTAGAGGGATTCGACGGTTTGTATGTGTGCCGACTACTTGAAATGTTTCCATGTCGTGTCTGTTGCTTGAAAGAGATACTTCAATTATTTGTATTTTTTTTTGCGAAGAACAATGCTTACCCATTCCTACGGCCTTGTCTGCCGTTGTGAAACAGTAAAAAACCCGGGTGAGTGAATTCGCCTAGATAATTTATGTGCTAGATTTTCTCCACGATTCTGTGATTGCTACTATGTCAATCTCTGCTTTAATTGCAAGGATGTCCAATCCGTCGATTTTATCTGAGAGAGTTTTAACTTCTACATAGTATCATTTAAAGTTAAACTAGGCTTTGAAACTTTCACCACTTCGATTTGCCAGGCTAGTGTTAGTGTTAAACAAACTGTTATTATTTTTTCAGAAAGCGTTCTGCATAGAAAAATGATCCATAAATATTTTAAGACACATCGGTTTTAGACCAAGAATAATTTAGTCAATTTGCCTCGCTGCCGCGTTCAAGGTCAACATCTGGATTTGACCGATGATCCAAGTAATTCCATCATAACGTGAATAACAACAATAATTTATGGTTACGAAGCCAAACTATGACCTGTTGATATGAGAGTAGACCAGCTTTGAGAGTTGGCGTTGAGTAGTAGTACCAGTAGAACGTGTTCATACACGCAAAATGGCAACATGATCGTGCGTATTTCTTCAGATGGTAATTATTATTACGCTCGTCAAAAAATAGTAGACTATTTTGACGCTTTGAAATCACTGCCATGTTATTAAATGGACAATATTCCACTGATATAAATTGTGAACAAAATTTGGATGACGCGAAATTTAGTGCACCTTCAGGAATATTTCGGCTTCGACTCCTGCCAGAAACTTATCGGTCTCGGTCGGGGGTTGCTGTGGGATTTCGATGGGCTCTTGTGTTGGTATTGCATCTGTTGTTGTTGCTGCTGTTCCTTCATCGTTACTGCTGTGCCTGTGATTACTCTTGGCACGGGCGGTGCGTCTGTGATTACTACTGGCTCGATCGGAGGCCGTTGAGTCTTTTTGTAGGGTGATAACTGCAGAGTCTCGTGTTGGGTATCAAGTACGATTTTGATTTCTAATGGATGTTCTGAAGGATCTTTGTCGAGGGTATTGAGCCCCTACGTGTCTATGCGTGTCATGTTGGTGATTCCATTAAATTCATTATTTTCTAGGTCGAACATCATTCTACGAGGGTCCGAGAATGAGATTTGCTGAGCTCCACAGAAAACTGCTATTATTTAGATGTATCATCTTGTTTTTAATCAAGGTTTCATATCTTCCCCAGGCTTTTTCCGTCATTGTCAAGGCATCCTCTGTTCCGAATAGTAATATAATTTGTTAAGAAGAAGGTATCTGTTCCGTTTTGATTCTGTTCTTCTACAATTATCATGTCTGGTTTACCGAGTACTTCCTGTTGAGCTCTCCCCTATCGATGTTTTCATTTGAATGAGGTGACATTGTAATTTCCAAGCAGTGGCCCAACTTGACTGGCTGCCTCCTGTTTATTGCAGTTCAGTACAGCGTCTCCCGGGCATTGACCGCATTTATAACGAGTTGATGCGGTCGACGACCTCTGCGTCAGGAGCCGAGGCTTCTTGTCCAATTCAGAGTCCACGAGCACTTGAGGATTGTTCTCTTCATTTTAGTTAGCCTCTGCAGTTTCTGTGGCTTCTGCTATTGTGCTGTTTATCATATCTTTCAATTAGTGAATTTGTTTCTGCCCCTTTTCCAGTTCTAATTCAATCGCTAGCAACCTAGTATCGGCGTTAACTGCCTCAGCGTTGTGTTGGCCTGTTGAAGCGTGAGTGAACTGTGCTCTCAGTTCTTTAGTTCAACCGGTAGCTGCCTAATATCGGCGTTAACTGCCTCTGCGTCGGGTGGATCAAAACATTTTTTTTGGTTTCAGCGTTTTCGAGGTATATATAATTTATTTGTTGTTAGCTTATTAGCAATACGAACAATATTTTTTTGCACCATGCTCCTGCACCATTGGTGTAAATACTACCCACTGTTATTACACGCTTTTTTTACCGAAAATTGAAATAACGACGAAGGTTCCTATGAGAAAATGTACATGGATGATGCTCCACGAACTTACTTTTCCCACATAGTTTTCTAATTTTGTATAATATTTATGAATGAAATGTTTATTGCCGATTGACACCGTATAATTCATAGTTTATAACTCAAAAGTCCAATTGCGGATGTATTATCTCGTCATTTATAATTTAACTGACAATAGGTTCACTATTTAAATCTTGTGTATAATATTAACCATTGAATACTGTTTCTGTTTTTTTTTCTGCTATCAGAAAAAAACAAAGTTAAATAAAATAATTTTAATTTTTTAGTGCAATCGAAACAATATTTCACGTAACAATAAATGACTGTAACAGGTCATATCATATCCGATAAAGTCAATTATTATTTATATTTATATGAACACATGGGCGAAAATGAAAAATTCCTGCTCGCACAAGGATTTCAGTTAAAGTATTAAACCTGTCCCTTGTGTGACGGATGCATAGTCAGAGGCACACACTTAGATGATTTTCACACGAAAGAAAATCATTGGTTCTAAAAAGAGGTCACTAAATAGTGCGTCGAGCATATATATAAATATATATATATATATATATATATATATCTTATCAGGGTTCGAAAATTAATTATTGACAAAGAATATTTGAATGGCTTGGATTCATAATATTTCTATTGATCAATCATTATTGGACTCTTAAAATCCATACGAGTGTTGCGCGATTCTTCACGTGGACAAACTTGCATGATATTTCACACTGTGCAGGGACCTGCAATACATCCACAAGCACATTTGTGTTACCAACGCGCACGAGATGGGGACACGGATGTTATAATAGGCATTCATGTACAAACTCCAGTAATGCTAATGTTCCAGCTATTTTCGATTCCTTTCGCATGTTTTACTTGTAACGATCGAGCTGAGTTACCGCAATACGCGGTTGCATACTCTGTTACCGCATTACGAGGTGGCAAACTCTGGTAACGCATTATGCAGCTGGAATTCGCAAATGTAAACATGTATTTGGAAAGCAGTTTTTTTGATGCTGGCATTAAGTGTAGGCGTGCACACTATCCATGCTCCAAAATGTCTCCATCTTTTTACAGTGTTCACAATTGGAAAACTTTTCACTTCCCAACCGATAATACTTGGAAATCTTTCATGCAATGTTTTCCTATAACTGTGTCCCTAGAAAGAAACCATTTATGTATAATGTTTGCGACAACCCGTCTGCATTTAGGCCATAAATATTCGTAGAGTTTAAACGTAGAATTTATTTCACATCTTCCAGAAACCGCGTAACACAAGAGTGCAGTGAGGCTACCTATTGACTATTTAGGTTTGACAGGGAGAACGGACGAGGCAGAAAGTTGGCAGTTCTAGAAGGATTGCCAATGAACTAAGAAAAATCCAGCACGACTCTAGAGAAGCGTGCTTGTGTGCAACCAATTTAAACCTAAACTGTCTAGCTTCGTAGTTATGACATCATGACTGTAATGTGGCCTCTTCGCTGGATGAGAGGCAATGGAAACAACATATTTCTCCTCGTCAACTTATAGTACATTTCACTGTTGGCAATGCTGTATAGCGATCAAGAACATGAGTGAGTTGTCCTTTCCAGGATATAAAAGTGGTCTTATACACGTACACCTGACAACGAAGTGGACTGTTGTCATCAAAGAATCTTTGAAGCAGGGAAAAAACGATCTTTGAACGGTTATCAAATCCAAACTTGCCTGTCAGTTAACAGATTGATTCCTCGAAGCTTTATTAAACCGTTAAGTTAGCCGTACCTGTTCAGACAGTCTTGATAATATAGAAGCTTGAAAAAAATATTTTCCAATTCTCGTTTTTGCCCACACATAAGCAAACTTGAGCTGGCGCCCAAAGCCTCGCACCATTTCTTCAATAGCCAGCATAATGGCTAAGTTCATTCATGCTTGGCACCTCCTAGACCAGTGGCGGCATAAACAACTTACCTGTTGCATCACAAAGCTGGTGCGAGAGTTTTTGACTTTATTGACAGTTCTTATCGAGGCAGCCTAAATCACTATAGTCCCAACTGGGGCAGCCTAAATCACTAGTTTCTACTGAGGCAGCCTAAATCACTAGTTTCTACTGGGTCAGCTAAAATCATTAGTTTCTACTGGGGCAGCTTAAATCCCTAGTTTCTACTGGGGCAGCCTAAATCACTAGTTTCTACTGGGTCAGCTTAAATCATTAGTTTCTAATGGTGCAGCTTAAATAACTAGTTTCTACTATGGCATCTTAAATCATTAGTTTCTACTGAGGCAGCTCAAATTACTAGTTTCTATTTGGGCAGCCTAGCTCATTAGTTTCCACTGGGGCAGCTTAAATCACTAGTTTCTACTGAGTCAGCTTAAATCAGTAGTTCCAATTTCTATTGGGGCAGCGTAAATCGTTAGTTTTTCTACGTCTCCCCTCTGCATCGGAGTTCAGAGGAGATGTAGAAGGACTATCGAGGAAATTGTGATTTGAGATGGTAATTCAGCCCTTCCTTGAATATTATTTCAAAGTTATCTCACTGTGTGAGATATCTTTGGATAATAGAACTAAGGAGAGCCACAGAGCTCTCATTCAATCTACTATCCTCCCGGGGTCTTGCTTATATCCTCATCCACTTTGGCTGATGTCCCTACCCCCTCTATATAAGTTGGGAACTCGCTCGTCCTACTTGACTGGCCGTAAGTAGATAAATTAGTAGCCAGTATTAGAGATGTTGACAGATTTTTTTTATAACACTGGGCAAGCCCAATTCGTCAGCCAATGGTCCAAAATAAAACCGTCCCCTTCCCTGTCAGGCAACTTGAACGAGCTCTACTCACCTAGTTGCTTCACTGTGCTACGAATACGGAGACTAAACCTGTTGAACTAGTAGTTATTTTCAGTGAGTGAGCAAATGTGTTTGATTTATAAGTTGGGAAGTCGGGCTTGTCTCATGAAACCTATAATTTAATAATAGTTATGAACTATGCTGTACAGTAGTATTTTGTGAAAAAATAATACGTTCCGAGATATGCATTAAAGTGTATTGTTATACGTTATAAATATTATTAATAATGAAAAACATTTGGTCCACTGACATTTAGTCTAATTCAATATTTATGTTCAGAGATATTGGCAGCGATGATATTTTGTTATTTTGCTATCAAATCCGTCCCTTTTCACATCTTGTTCCTGATTTCCGCCAATTCAATTAATGTACACCGATTAATATAACTTCTTGTTCTACAATATCTACAGGCCACCCAGTTTGTGTCGAAAACTCTGTTGTTGTCTCATAATACTTGTTAACACTTGGCAGCCATCAAGCAACATATTCTGCCTATTTCATCAATTTAGTAATATTATTTCCGAGTATACCTAACCTTACCAAGCTACAAAACTTACCTAACCAAAATAACACCTGGTTGGGAAGGTATCTCAGTAGGTATCGCAGTACCTGTAGACTCCCAACACACACACACACGTCGGTGGGTTCCCGGGCATCAGGTATTGCCCTGGCCGTGGCTCCTAAATCGCTGGGGGAGTTGGGGTTGAACAACAACCATCCTGATGCCCTCAGTCTCACATCCTCTAGTAACATATTCGTAAGGGCTATGATATTACAGATGAGAAGGTCTATATTGTTTCTCAAAATTATAGTATTCAACCACCCAATGTAAGGATTCTAGAAACCGAGACTCTGTGATCAAGAGAAACGGTTTTTTAAAACGTGGTTTAATTTTGTAGATTTGAATTTAATACGTATATCAGCGCTTCGTACGATTAGAAATAAACAAACATTTCGTTCATCCAGGATCCAAAGTGGTACTACTATGCACGATCACCCATGGTATCTTGAAACCGTCGTTTACCCAATTGATCTCTGACTGGCTGCGTAGGGAGTCAACCCATACCGGAGACGCCATCGTAACTGTAACCGTGCCATTTTGATGTCGTGTCATTTAGTGCACCCGTAATAGGTCAAAAAGCTATTCGTGTAATACAATTGATAACCATCTAGGGAAATGATGAAGAGATCACGTGTTTTAATGAGACATTGTTGGACTCTAAATAATCAAACTCTACGATTGAAGAGTAAATAAACTCTTGTGATAACACCGATCGGCCTAAGACGTTTTCGTAACTTTTAGGCTGATCGGTGACAATATTCATTTGTTCATCGTCAGTCATTACGATTCTCGTTTATTCGTATCAGTATAGTGTTGTTGGTCAGGAAGAGGCCAACCTAGGTAAATTTTCAGAGGTCAAGTGCCTGCATTTGGTGGTCGGCTTTGGAGCACGTGCCGTCTCTGGTCGTTGCTGCATTGCAGTCTTATTATGCAGGGCAACAGTACGAAGTTAAGCCTGCCTCTGGGGTAAAGCGACTCGGTGACGGATCGCCTTCTTCTCAGAGAAGGTGTAGAAACAAGGGAGTCACTGACTTACGAGGTTAAGAACAGTCATTTGAGTCGTTGTGAGCTGCGATATCGGGAGGGTTCTAGGGAGTCGCTGTCAGGTGTGAGGTCCAGTATAGTCCAAGGAGTCCCTTTGAGGTACGAGGTCAAGAGAAGTCAAGGAGGTTGCTGTGAGGTGCGAGGTCGAGAGTCAAGGGAGTCGCATTGATCTGTTACCGTAACAGGAAATTGCTCGACCTCATCGTCAGTTCCAACGTCCCCTCGACCACTACATCAGACCGTCACCACGTAGTTAAACAATGCTCTTGTACCAGAAATTATTGTTTTTCTACTTACAAGTACATAGACTACATTTTTTAACGCAGTTCATTACCGGTTCGGGATGAATTTTCATCGTCATCATACGTGCACATAAGAAACTGCGGGAAATTTGTTTCGTAATTGTAACGTCACATCTCAAAAAGTCCTTCTTTCTTAGATCATGAAAGTTGGTAAGGAGAAGTATTAGTAGTCCTAGGACGATCTGAAGAGTCTATGCTAGCAGTGTTTTAAAATTGAATTTTCACTACAACTAGCCCAGCCAAGATGAGGTGCCCATCGTTCATGGGCTGCCGGATGCAGAAGGTTCCAACGGAGGTTGTTGCCACCTTGGTGGCAATAGTCCTATCTATCGTCATATTTTCTTAGTAAGGGGTGGGATTAGTCTTCCGGTGTTGTCGAGGCAATTTTTAAATGTATTTACATAATTACTGTTGACCACATCATGTAGAAAACGTTTTAAATGGTTGCTGTCTTGATTGGAAAGAAGTTCTCGACCAACGATGATATGATTGATTTTAGCCGCAGCTAATGTCCATTATTTCTGTTCCTAGGGTTATAATTTCAGTCAAAGAGGCCATCTGGGCTACCTCTAGTAAATCCGATTAGATTTTAGAAATTTTATATTAACTGACATCTACGACGTTTTCTTTCAAGTGATATCAGCTTAAGTTCATTGAGTCTTGGCGGATATGTCTTATTTCTAAGTTTCTGAAATATTTTTGTTGCTCTGATCTGAACACGTTCCATTTTGTTAATATCCCATCTTTGGTAGGAGACCGAAATTGGGGCCAGACGAGTGAATTATATAACGGAAGCACGATGTCCCTGGAGTTGTATTGGGAAAATTTCTGTATATGAAGCCCAGGTCTATATTGTCTATCTTGTAGCTAGCTTCCACCAGTTTTTTTCACTTGAGATCTTTGGTGATTAATATTCCAAGGACTCGTTGCTGGTCTACTTCAGTCACATGCTGGTCTGTCATTACGTGAACACAATTTCGAATTTGGGATCCGACGTGCATAACAGTGCATTTTTCTATATTACAGTTCATTTGCCACTTATTAGACCAGTCCACTTGTTTATTGATTTCCCTTTTGATAGTTATGCGATCTTGCTCACAGTCCGCTTTGTGGCAGAGTTAAGGGATAACATGCTAGTGTGGAGGAAGGTTGGGCACGAGAAGGTGTGGTCTTGATTTTGAGTGATCGGTTGGCTTGTAGCGCTACCGATTGGAAGGAGGTGTCCTCAAGATTGACGCGGGAGAAAGTTAAGTTAGGAGGAGAAAGATGGTCATTTGTGAGTGCTTACGGACTTGGCAGCGTGCGGAGTGACGAGGAGAAGAAGCAATTCTGGACTGACCCAAGTTATTGTTATGGGAGTTTTGGAGGTCATTTCAATGTAGTTGAACTGGGTGACCTTAATGGGAGAGTTGTAGATGTAGTGGTGGAGAGAGTGATATGAAGGTATTGCATTTCCGGTAGAAACGACTGAGGAGAAAACCTGATAGGTCATTGAATATGGAGCATGAGTTGATGGTCGGGAACAGTTTGTTCAAGAAGCGAGATATCCACAAGTACACATGGGTAAGGATGGCCCGTGGTGCAGTGGTGGAGAGAGCACCGATGGATTTTGTGCTGGTATCGAGGAAAGTGGTGGGGAGGCTGTTGGATGTGCGGGTGTTGAGAGGGGAGGGTGGAGAAGTGTCTCACCATCTGCTGGTGGAAGGTAGATTAAGAGTGGAGCAGAAGTGGAAGGGCAACAAACGAGTGGGAGGAGGAAAATAGGTAGTGAAAGTGAGTGGAATGAATGTGAGAAGTAGAGCTGAGGAGTTTCAGCAGGCGTGGAGGAATAAATATGACAACGTGAGAGGACAGGACCTAAGAGATGCGGAGGAAGAATGGGAGACGATAAGGGATGCGTTGCTGAGATGGGTGAAGAAGGTGTGTGGTGAGCGCCGTGTGGGCTGGCGCAGAAAAAAAGGTTGCGAGTGGTGGAGCGAGGAGGTCAAACTGGCAGTGGCAAGGAAAAAAGGAGCGTTTGAGGTTAGGATGCAGGTGAAATCGGTAATAGCTTACGCAAGCTACAAAGTGAGGCGAAACGAGGTGAAGCGGGTGGTGAGGAGAGTCGAAAATGACGCTGATGCCAGGCGGGGTAGATGGTTGTGCCAAAAATTTGAGGAGAACAATAAGATGTTCAGAAAAGAGGTGAAGAGTGTGAGAAAGAGAGGTATCGGAAAGGAGGAAGTGGTGAAAGATGATAACGGCCAGTTGTTGTTGAAAAGTGGTGATGTGTGTATAAGGTGGGCCAAGTATTTTGATGAGTTGTTGAATGTCGAGGATGACAGAGAGGCTGACATTGTTACTGTATGTGGTGGTGCTTAGATACCAGCTCTGGGAGAAAGACTTGTAGCGGACATTACCAGGGAAGAGGTGCAGGAGGCGGTGGAGGTGATAAAGGCAGGGAAAGACCCTAGTTTGGATGGCGTAGCGACCAAGTGCCTGAAGAAAGGTAAAGTAACGATTGTCGAATGATTGGTGAGGTTACTGAACTTGTGTCTTGTGGCAGGCCTGGTACCGATTCAGTGACGCAGTGACTGCATTGTAAACTCAGGAAAGGGAATAACAATGAATGCTGCAACTCGAGAGGTATCTGTCTGATATGCGTGGTTGGTAAATTGAACGGGAGAGTGCTGATCAAAAAGATTAGAGACTGCATGGACTGCGTAATTGGAGAGGAACAGTGTGGCTTTAGGAATGGTAGAGAGTCTGCCGATCAGATTTTTGCAAGGAGACAGGTCTGTGAGAAGTACCTTGCAAAAGAAGAGGATGTGTTCTGGATTGACAGGGAAGCGCTGTGGAGGGTGTTGCGTTTGTATGGAGAGGGCGGACATCTGTTGAAAGCAGTGCACAGTTTCTATGTTGGCAGCCGAGAATGTGTCAGAGTGGGAAGCGAGGTGAGTGATTGGTTCACAGTGAAATTGGGACTGAGACAAGGCTGCGTGATGTCTTCCTGGCTGTACAACCCCTATATTGATGGAGTGGTCAGGGAAGCTTGGAACTGTTGGAAGCGAATGGACGGAGTTGGCAGTTGAGCCAGTTGTTTTTTGCGAATGATACGGCCCTGGTTGCGGATGCTG
Organism: Gammarus roeselii; assembly: GCA_016164225.1. Lineage (NCBI taxonomy): Eukaryota > Metazoa > Arthropoda > Malacostraca > Amphipoda > Gammaridae > Gammarus > Gammarus roeselii. The sequence goes on along the minus strand of SDVV010002314.1, from coordinate 7,738 downwards.
AGGAGAAGCTATGTAGGCTAGTGTTTGAGTTTGATAGAGTGTGTGATAGGAGGAAGCTTCGAGTGAACGTGGGTAAAAGTAAAGTTATGAGATGCTCGAGGACTCTCGATGCGAGCAAAATTAGTGTGTCCCTAAATGGAGAGCTCGTGGATGAAGTTCAGTGCTGAGACTTGGGGGGTAAGAGCAGAGGAGAGAGGCAGATTGAATGTTTTAAAGATGAAATGTTAGGGGAGCATAGCTGGAGTAACGCTGAGAGACCGAAACCCCAAATACGGGGTTCGAATCGCAAGCCTAGAGGTAGACCAGAGTTGATGTGGATGGATGGTGTGAAGCAGGCCTTAGGGAGAAGATATATGAATTTAGAAGTAGCGAGAGAGCGTGCAATGAACAAGCGTGAGTGGAGAATGGTTGCGAATGTTGATTTTGACGCTGCTCTGATGTGCTTTCCCGCCCTGAGCATCCCGTTGTTGGGATGGTCGTGGGTGGGAAGAGCCCGGCCATTGTGACGCGGCGGGGGTAAACCAATGAAAACTGTCGGGCCCTGCTGTTGACTACAGATCCTTTGACCGCACTCGTGACCCAGAGTGTGTGTTGCACAAAAGGTCTAAGTTGTGTGAGTGTGAGCGTATGAGGGTGTGAGGTGCGACTTGCCGTCGGCCATCCCCCCTTTTCTGGGGGATGCGGCCTAGTGTCTGTATCTGTATCGGTACTATCGGTGCCGAGCCCACTTACTTTTTTCTTGGCCGACACAGACCCGTTGCTTGCAGCTCGTGAACCATTTTAGGAGCCAACTTGTCACGTTTCCAGTTATGTCGAACGCCTCCACTTTTATGAGTAGGCGTTCATGGAGGGCCTTATCAAACGCTTATCAATCTTTCCAAGGTTTACTCACCACAGATGTAAGACGGATTTGTCTATAGTTTCCTGGCTCGTGCAAACACCTTTTCTTGAATATGGCTGTAGTAGTTATAGACCAGTTAAAGATCTCTGTCAGTGAACCACATAAGATTTCGGAGAGGTTCCGTAACATTTTCGGATGCCGATCGTCTGATCCGGTAGTGTTGGGGTGGATGGATAATTATTCATTTTATAAATCATTTGACACTTTATTTTAGTATTTTATTTAATCTTATTTCGTGGGCTCTATTATTTATTTATGACTTTTTATCATGATGATAAATTTTACATTGTTTATAATTTATCGAGGTGGGGTGATACTAGGTGACCCAGGGAATGGGGGGTACTCGTGGGCCCAGCGAGACTCGGGACTTCTGGAATCCGGGGTACTTGGAAGACCAGGAATACTTGAGGGGACCCACTTGGACTCTTCTAGGGCCCTTTGGGACACCCTTGAGACCCTGTGGGACCCTCTTGAGACCCTGTAGGACCCTTTTGAGATCCTGTGGGACCCTCTGGTGAAACTGTGGGACCCTTTTGAGGCCCCTCAAACTCCTGGAACCTCTGCTCCCCCTCCCTATTTTGGAAAACCCATACACCGAAGATTGTATATATGTGGAGTGCTTGAGTAGAGAAATTAGTTATTACAGTCCACGGCATTGCTGACGCAGAGGGGGAGAGCCTCGCCGAGGCTGGTCGAGGTGCGTTGAAATCAGTCGAAACATGTTGAGACGAGTCGACTTGGTCGCGCCGAGTCGAGGCTGGCCGAAATGATTTGAGACAAGCCGAGATGAGCTGAGACGAGGGTACTCGTTGGACCCGGGGAGTTCGGTGACCCGTGGGACTTGGGTAACCCTCCGGGGCTCATCGGGCTCTTTCGGAACCCAAGGGACCGCTGCCCCCCTCCGCAACCCTATCCCCTCAAACAATAAGTGCGATGATAAAAATCTGAGCAGTTTTCAGCCCATGATAACCTGCCCTTTCTTTCCTCTTCACGTTCCACAATTCTGCCGTATAAAATAATGCTAGTATACTTCTGCGACAGCTCCTGTTTGGGATTTTGTGAATAAGCATTTTTTCAGTCTGCGCGCGCTCACGCGTGTGCGGACCATATGTAATGTCTGTGGTTGACCTTTGCCGAGTAACTATAAACCTTGTGATGCGTTCCGGTTAGAGTAGATCTGATTCGTGAGGCCGTGGACCTTGTACCAATTTCGGCGATACTACCTGTGCGCACTGACGTGCGTACATATTACTTATTGAGGTTCAGAGGGGGTGGAGGTGGGTATTCGTTTTGACTGAGTCTATATTGTCCTGAATAAATATATTTTAATGTAACCGAACTAGGCCGTGTAGTTCTAAGCATTGTATTGCGCTGCTGTCGGAGCTGACTTTGGCCTTGTAGCCGTAAACCTTGTACCAGACTCTACGATGCTGCCTGTACGCACTAGCGTGCGTACATATTACTTTTGAAGTTCTAAATGATTGAAGGCGTGTGGTTTCATTTCGTCTATCCTGCTGAAATAAATAATATGTACTGTGATGCGTTGCTGTCGGAGCAGACTCTGTCCGTGTAGCTGTAAACCTGGTAACGGTCTCGACGATGCTACCTGTGCTCACTAGCGTGCATACATTTTACTCATGAAGTGCTAAATAAGTGGAGGCGGGGATTCATTTTGTCTGAGTCTTCATCTTACCTGAAAAATGAAAACTACTGTAATTTAACTGGAGCGTGCAGCTGTGAACCTCGTGTATCGTTGCTGTCGGAGCTGACTTTGTCCGTGTAGCCGTAGACCTTCTACCAGTTTCGACGATACTATCTGTGTGCACTGGCGTGCGTACATATTATTCTTGAAGTTTTAATTGGTTGGAGGCGGTTATTCGATTTGTTTCGTCGGAGTCTTTATCTTTCCTGGTTAATTAAAATCTATATTAACTGATCTAAACCGCGTAGCTGTGAACATTGTGTTGCGTTGCTGTCGGAGCTTACTTTATTCGTTTCGGTAACCGTAAACCTTGTTCCAATCTCGACGATGCTACCTGTACGCACTAAAGCGCATACATATTACTCATGTAGTTCATAATGATTGAATGCGAAGCTCTCCGTTTCGTCTAAGCGTTATTCTTGTGCTCAGCAGTGTGCGTCTGACATGACTAAAATGTGCAAATAATTTAACTTTGACAACGTTGTTTATCTTCTGAGCCCTACGTGAGAGCCTATTATGACTCACGTTGAGGCTCTGGCGGAAATGAGGCCAAAATCAAATCAAATCCGCTAGAGTTGTAGAGATTTAGTTTGCTCAGCTGTTTCTCTACTCCACCAACGAGGAAGTAAATATTTTTCAACGGTTGCACTTCTCCAGGTAGTTTGAGTTCTGAATTATTATTATTATTCTCAGCTTTGAAGACGGTCACAAAGTATTCGTTCAGTATCATAGACACATCTGCATCGGATAATTCAGATCACCTGCACTATTTCGTCGAGAGCCAATGCTGTCACGAACAACACGGCTCTCGTTCACATATGCATAGAATCCTTTTAGGTTGCGCTTGGCCGATTTAGCAAATTTTTGTCCAGGTTTCTCATGGCACTTCTGACCACTCTCTTCACTCAGCTACCAGCCCGCTCATGCGCTTGTTCTGACTCCGGTATTGGATCAGTTTTGTGAACTTAGTGGATTGTCTGTCGTCCAGAAATGGCTTCTTGAACTTCATTATTCAGCCAAGAGGGATTGTTTATTTGTTCTTCTCACTCCGGGATGTATCGCTTGATTGCATCACCCTATCTATACGATACGCCCAATCTAAATGATGCAACACCACATGAGCAAGTAAAGTAAATTCTGTAATGAACGTTGAGATTAACATTTCTGCCATACTTTCTTACTGCAAGCAGACAATCATGAACATGGTATAAAAAATGCTACAAACAACAAAACAACTATCTTCATCTTCATGTAGATTATATGGCATGCGTTAAAATAATGTGATAAATCGAACACATTTGTATTTATTTGTAAGAACAGCAGTATCTCAAGGTTTGAAGAAATGATGCTGATACTGCAGCGAATATCATTTCTTTGCATTGTGCGACATAGTTTTGCCCTTCCAGAATAACCGCTTCTCGTATACTGTGATTCAATGGCATAAGCATCTGGCATGAATGTTTGTGACTTGCCCTCCGGCCTCCTAGCCCTGCCCTATACATCCCCCCCTCTTCTTGATGGCGTAGTCGTGTTGCCTTCATCTCTCCCACTCCGAGCTGCCATGTTCTCCCATTTCGATGCTCCGTTCTGCAAATGGTGAGGAGGGCCGCCTGTCAGTGTAACACCAGCTAGGAGTTCACACTCTAGGCCCTGATAGACTTATTTCTTTAGACCGAATATAAATATGGAAGTGAAAATTATCAGTTCGATTGAACGCAAGCGTGTTCGTGTTATTATTTTTTATTTGTGGGAGTTTCAATCTTAATAATTCATTGCTTGGCTCATGCGTATGCCACTTCACATCCCTACGGCTGCAAACAACAGCCTCTTGGTTAGCCTAATCCGAGCACTCCTGCGACGAGCTAAAAGCAACCTCTTGGTTAGGCAAATCCGAGCACTCCTAATTTCTTTATCAATACCATATGTAGGGTTGGAAATTGGCGGGGTATTTCCACTGGAATTATTTGTCCCAGAAAGTGTTTACGACGGAAACAATTCTACGGATTCATTTTAGCTGGAAACTGTTTTTGATCGAAAGTGTTTTCGAAGGGAAAATTTCCAATCGAAAACATGTAGCCTGGAAAGTAGATTGAACATATTGTTCATTGGCATGAAATGTTTTTGCTCAGAAAGGGAAGTGGGGCGAAGTGTTCAGGATGGAAAGTTGATAACATCGAATTATTCAGGATAGAAATTATTTACGACGGAATTTTTTTCGCTGGAAATTCTTTCGATCGAATTGTCTTCTGAGGGCAACTTGATTCAGTCGAAGGTATTTCATCCGGAAAATGTTTTGGTCGGAATCTGTTCAGAAAGAAAAGTGTTTACGCTGGAAATAATTTTATTTGGGTATGTGGACGATGAACAAAAAAAAAACTATACTTCTTTCCTGTAAGGTTAGGTTAGGTTAGGTTACGTCCGGGTAGGTTAGCTTACAGCTAAAAATATACCATCCAACGACAACTTCCAGGGAAAATAGATTCCATCGTAGATATTTCCGCACTAAACACTTTTCGTTCAAAACCATTTCTGGGCCAAACTATTTGATCCTATACATAACTGTGTCAGAGGATCTGGGGTAGTTTCCAGCTAGGATTCTTTCCATCGTAAAATTTTCGAGGCAAAATAATTCCAGCGTAAACACTTTCGGTCCTAAGAAATTCCGTGCTAAACACTTTCGGTTCTAAAAAAAATATTTGAAAATGCGTCCCAGCGTGTTGAAATTCGATCGTAAACGTTTTCCGTCATATCAACATTCCATCCTATATTTTTCAAGGTAAGATATTCGCTGGTAATAGCTCATCAGCCTAAACACATTCCTCTTAAAACTTTCCAGCCTAAACACTTTCGAGGCTGAATGTTTCCGTCGTAAACATGCCACCCGTTGAAAAAGTCCACTTGAAAGGAGTCTTGAGTTTGAGTTGCGCAGATGTTACTAATAAGACAGTCGGTGTCTAATTACTTACCTAACTCCATGTTTTCGAGCTTTCCTAACCCTATCTATTCGCGCTCGTTTACCCCAGTGTGTTCATGAATTCCACACCTCTTGTATTGGTGTTTTCCCCACCCCATGTATTAGTGTTTTCCCAACCCCATGTATTCGCGATTTTCCATCCCTTGTACTAGTGATTTTCCAACGCCACGTATTCCTGATACCTACATCAAAACCGGAAATGTCTGTAATGTTATTAATGATTATATTGTTCATAACCGCGGCGCCTGTTCGAAATGTTACATGTAATTTGAGCCGGCGGCCCAGTAGAGATGTGTCATGTCGAACCTTCGTTGCTGTAATCGCTAGACAAATACTGCACTTGATAATGACGTTCCATAGGCAATATTTAGGAATTGAAAACCCATCGCCTGTCGATGAAAATAAATGTGTTAATATTAGTAATAAAAATTGATCGTGACATGTTGTACGCCTAGTTTAGCTAAATCAGAAGACCTCGGTCAGTAGAGCTAGACAAAAACCTAATGTTGTAAAATAATGCTGCATTGGAGCTGGTCAATTGCATCACCGGAATAATTTGCATAGTTTGATTGAATGTAACTACTGTAGAGGACTGCATCATTTAATACAAATTAACCTATTTTAGGTAACAAATTGTAATGGTGATCGCAGTTGTTGTTGTTTCATCCCTCATTACGATCAATGCACTGTGAATGCGAGGAGCTCCATTACCATAGATAACAATCTGACCAGATTTGAATGGATGAAATAGGAAATTTCCGAACACAGGAAAGTTACCACGCTAGATTAGCAGCGATAGATTCCCACGAGAATGGTTTGCATTGGAACATTTCTGATTTCCGATAAACCAGCTGCTTCCTGTAGCAGTGAATTGACACACGGGAAGAAAATCCACCTGCTTTTAATTATTGTAGTTACCATATCCATTAATATATCTGCAGTTTGGTTCAAATCTGTGTTGGTGAATTAATACGGAAGAAGAAAAATGGTGCCGATTATGCATGTTTGGTGAGATGAAGGGGGTGACGTGCCTCATTATTTCATTAACGCAGCACAAAAAATGTAATAAAAAACAATCATTCCTCCATCACGTGCTCCTCCTGTCTTTCTTTATTGGGTAGAAACATTTCTGATAGCAGATATTTCCTGTTATTAATCATACATAGAAAACTCAACGGTGATTCCATAGACTCTATTAAATAAGTGATCGTTGAACTTCGACCATCCATATTGACGGTGATGGCGATTAGTGCAATTGGTGGCGAGGCTTGGAAACATGTTGGAATGAAGGAGATATGTTGAAGGATGATAACGAATATGATATACATACTCTTTTTCTCTCAGCGAGCTCCACAAAGAAATATTGTCGGATTGCGAAAGACTAAACATAGTTCCTAACAGGTTAATACGTTTCAAACTTTACATTAATGATTTTGTTTTTAATAAATACGTTCAACAAAGAATGGGCTGTTCTCACACGCTCGAGGAACGGCGAAGAACCTGTGAGATTCCATCCAACATGTGAAGGCACTTAACTGTTCTGTTTGCGGGAGTCGATGTTGCTACCTTGACCCAATTGTCGAGGCCCTGAATAATTATTGATGGGCTGTTTGGATGATACGTTATTCAAACATAGCACGAAATCATGCCATTTGAATCACTCTTGTGTTAAATAGTCCTTTAATTCAACTCATCCACTGCATCCTTTTTGAGAAACCAATATTCGGTAAGCATTTAATAAATGTATTTATGAAAACATTTATCCACCAAACACTGATCCCGCCATTGCTAAATGCTGTGGCCGCCAATCCCCATAACAACTGCCTTTAAAGTGCACACATATATTAGATTTTCCCAGAAATACATTTAGGTCGACATGTCATAATACCCCGAGGGAGGACTCTGAGGACAGCAATTGGTGATAAAATAATAGAGGCAATAGTGGAGAGCAAGGGCGGTCTGGCGAAGAGACCGTGTTATGAGTTTAAGCAGACCTTTTGATACCGTTAAGTGGCCACGTTACCAGGACGAAGGAAAAGATTCCGATAGAAAGGCAAAAATAGCACGCATTGCCCGTTTCAACCAAGGTCAACTTTTCTTTTGATGCAATAGAAAGATGTTCCTGAATTACAATCATCATTCGCTTGGATTTTGCGTCATC